>PITA01000143.1:62228-125056 GCA_004023965.1 Spilogale gracilis | reverse complement strand
AGCTTCATTCATTTGTTTAATACTCAGAAGCTATTCCACATGGCCAATCTGTCACACTTTCATTCACCTTTTTTCCTCTCTTTCCCCAAATGGCTAGTTGGGCATCTAACAGTATGCTGATCTCAGAATAGCTAGACTTCTCACACAGCAGCTGACTTCTATGATGGCTTCTATAACAGAAGAGGCTGTCAGTCCTCTCAAAGGCATAAGCCTGGAACTGACCAGCATCACATCCACCATATTTTACTGGTTAAACAATCACAAGCCCAGCCCAGAATCAATGGGCTAAAGAAATCAACTAAGCCTCTAGATGGAAAGGATGGTTAAAAATTTATACCCTTCATTACTGTCACAGTCTACCCTATGACCACATATTATTTACACTCCTTCATTTTCAAAATATATTCAAACCCTCCCAAGGTCCAAAAGTCTCATCACATTACAAAATTAGCTCAAAGTCCAGGACCTAATCTAAATCAGGTGTAGTTATATGGATGAGGTTTCTCAGATCCAGTTTCTTGGTTGAAGCTTCTCAAGTACAATTCCTTCAATATGAAGAATAAACTAAAGATACAAGTTAACTGCCCAACACACACCTAATATACAATGGTCAGGAAAGAATATGAAAATTTCAGTGGACACTCCCATTCAAAAAGGGAGAAAACCAGAGAACATAACAGGCATTTGTCAATAACAATTCTGAAATCCAGTGGGGCACATGTCACCAGTTCTCTGATTAGCCTTGGCAGTGGTTCTCCATGTCTCTTAGCTCTACTCTGGCTTCTTGGCTGCAACCTCTGAGTCATCTTTCATTTTCCATAAGAAATGGCCAGTGTTTAGAGCTGAATAACTTCTGAGCCTGCATTCTTTTCACAGGAAGTTGAGAGCTCAGAAGCTTCTTTTTACTATGAACTCTCTCTGCCCCTTTTAATCAATGAGATAAAACTGTTAAAACTCTGGGTTAGGGGGTGGAACCAAGATGGCAAAGTAGGATGAGCTGCCTTCTCCCAGGGACACATCAAAACCTATAACTACATATAGAACAGATATCTCTAAGAATGAACTGAACACTAGCAGAACTAATCATACACAACTAAGGATATAAAGAAAAAGCCATATTGAGAGGGTTAGGATGGGTGGAGATGCAGTTCAGTTAGGACCTATACCCTCAGTATGAGGACCTATAAGCAGGAGTGATATCACAATCAAATGAGCCCTTACTGAGAAATAAGGGGTCTGAGGCCCTCGTTAGGCTCCAAAGCCCGGGGGACCTGCACCAGTAAGACAAGCCCCCACAACTCCTGGCTTTGAAAACTCTCCTGGCTTATGTCCAGGGGAGCTGGGGGAGAGTAGGAAATCAAGAGTTTGCTTTTAAAGGGCATATGCACAATCTCACTCACTCCAAGTACCAGGGCAGAGGCAGCAGTTTAAAATAAAAAGCCCCTGGGTAACACATGAAGAAGATCAATGAATTATTGACTAATTTTAGGGCATGTGGCAGAGAAGCACCGTTTTCTTTCTCTTGGCACGTCCCTTCCTTCTAGCTGGCCCAGTGCTGGTGGGTGCCATTTCTGACATTCTCCATCTACTGCACTAGCACTGCTCACCCCATTCCCATATTCCCGTGTAGAATCACCTCACTCAATCACCCACCTGGTACAGAGTACCTCCTGATGGGTGGCCTCGGTCAGCACCAAAGCCTCTCCCAAGCACCCCTGCCCTGGGGAGCCAGTCTGGTACAGCAGAACACCTACAACAATCATAGCCCAACCTTGAAGTGAACCATGCCAAAGCACTGCCCCAACCACCTGGCAGCCTAAAGATATGGCAGCTAGGCCTTGCAGCCAGCCTTGCTAGGGGCCAACCCCACACACCAGTTCACCTGCAATAGTTACTTACAGCCAGGCTTCTCAGCCAGATGGGCATGGGGCCAGACCCACATATTAGCTGCCTGAAACAGTCATGGCTAGACCTTACAGACAGCTGTGCTGGGGGAAATTTCCAAGTACCATGAGTGTACCAATTACAACCCAGTCAAAACAAGAAGGTGCACACAGCCTACACAGGTCACTCTTGGGGCACTTGGCTATGGTAACCAGGAAGGTTTACACTACTGTGCTCCATAAGACATCTTCTGTATAAAGCCACTCTTTCAATATTGGGAGACATAACTGATGTACTTAATACACAGAAACAAACAGACTTAGGCAAAATGAGAAGAAGAGAGATATATGCTCCAAATTAAAAAATAAGACAAAACCTCAGAAAAAGAATGAAATGAAATGGAGATAACCAATCTATGAGAGAAAGAGTTCAGGTAATGGTCATGAAGATACTCACCAAAGTGAGAAAAAGAAGGTACACAGTAAGAACCTCAACAAAGGGACAGAAAATATAAAAAAGAACCAATCGGAACTGAAGAATATAATAACCAAAATGAAAAATACACTAGAGGGATAAATAGCAGACTAGATGATGCAGATGAACAGATCAGCAATCTGGAACACAGGGCAGTGGAAATCAACCAATCTGAACAAAAATAAGAAGAATTTAAAAAATGAGGATAGTTTAAGGAAATTCTGACGTAACTTCACACACACTAACATCTGCATTATAGGAGCCCTAGAAGGAGGAGAGAGAAATAAAAAACCTCTTTGAAAGAAAACTAGCTGAAAACTTCTCTAACTTGGTGAAGGAGACAGACAACCAAATCCAGGAGACAAAGAGAGTTCCAGATAAGATGAACCTAAAGAGATCCATACCAAGACACATAACCAAAGTGGCAATAGTTGAAGAGACAATTTTAAAAGCAGCACGAAAAAAGCTAACCACATTCAAGGGAATCCGCATAGGGCACTCAGCTGATATTTCAGCCAAAACTTTGCAAGCCAGAAAGGACTGGCATAATACATCAAAATGCTGAAAGGAAAAAAACTTATAACCAAGATTACTCTACCCAGCAAGAGAACAGCTCAGAATTGAAGGAGAAAGAAGGAGATTCTCAAGCAAGGAAAAGATAAAGGAGTTCATCAACACCAAAGCAGTCTTACAAGAAATATTAAAGATCTTCGTTAAATGAAAAAGAAAAGGCCATAACTAGAAAGAGAATTATGAAAGAAAAATTCTTGCTAGTGAAGATAAACATACAGTAAAGGTAGTGGACCAACTGCCTGCATAACTAGTATGAAGATTAAAAGACAAAAGCAGTAAAATCACCTGGGAGAAAAACCCCACAAATACACAGAGGCTAAAAAACATGCTACTAAATAATCAGTGGGTCCACAAAGAAATCAAGAGAAAAATTTTTAAAAGTACCTGGAGACAAATGAAAATTGAAACACAAAATACAAAATCTATGGGATGCAACTAAAGTAGTTCTAACTAAGAGGGAAATTACAGTGATACAGGCTGACTTCAAAAAACAAGAAAAATCTCAAATAAACAATCTAACCTTACACCTAAAAGGACTAACTAAAGAAGAACAAATAAAGCTCAAAGTTAACAGAAGGAAAGAAATAATAAAGATCAGAGGGGAAATAAATGAAATAGAGACTAACAAACAATAGAAAAGATCAATGAAACTACGGGCTTGTTCTTTGAAAAGATCAACAAAACTGATAAATATTTAGCCAAACTCTCAAGAAAAAAGAGAGGGACAAAATAAACAAAATCAAAAATGAAGTTACAACTGGTACCACAGACACAAAGGCTCTGAGGAGACGACTATGAACAATTATGTGCCAACAGATGGGACAACCTAGAAGACACGGATAAATTCCTAGACACATACAATCTTCCAAAACTGAATCAAGAAGAAATAGAAAATCTGAACAGACTGATTACTAGTTATGAATTTGTATCAGTAATGAAAAAACTCCCAATCAACAAAAGTCCAGGACCAGATGCCTTCACAGGTGAATTCTACTAAACATTTAAAGAAGACTTAATATCTATCCTTCTCAAACTATTGCAAAAAACTGAGAAGGCCACCACAAAAAAGAAAATTACAGGTCAATATCCCTGATGAACATTGATGCAAAAATCTTCCACAAAATATTAACAAACCAAATTCAACAATATATTAAAAGGATCATCACTCTTATCAAGTGGGATTTACTCCAGGGATTCAAGGATGGTTCAATATCCACAAATCAATCAATATGATAAACTAGAAATAAAGTGAAGGAATAAAATTTATATGACCATCTCAATAGATGCTGACTAGCATTTGATAAAATTCAACATCCCTTATGATAAAAACTCAACATAGTGGTTATAGAGGAAACATACCTCAACAAATTAATAATTATAATGGAATATTACTCAGCCTTAAAAAAGAATGAATCTTGCCATTGTGACAATTTGGATGGGCCTGGAAGGTATTATGTTAAGTGAAATTAGTCAGATAAAGACAAATACCATATGATTTCACTTATATGTGAAAAATAAAAATAAAATAAATTAACAGCAACAACTAAAAAATCCCAAACAGAAAGAGACTCATAGATACAATCTGTAGTTGCCAGAAGGGAAGTGGGTGTGTGGATGGGCAAATAGGGAAAGGGTATTAAAAGGTATAAACTTTTTTAAAATAAATAAGACAAGGGATATGATGTATAGAAGAAAGAGTATACCTAATAATCTGTAAGAACTTTGTATGATGACCAGTAGTAGCTAGATTTATCATGGTGATCATTTTGTAATACATATAAATATTGAATCATTATGTTGTATACCAGAAACTAATACAGTATTCTAAGTCAACTACACTTTGATAATAATTAATACTAGACTATAGATTTCTTCTTATCAAATTAATAATCAACTACAATAGACAAAAGCTGCATTCATGTTTCTTTCTGAGATAGCTTCTCTCCCTTGTGCCTCACATTAGGCCGCTATAAGACACTGAATGTCCTTATTTCTGTAAATCCCAACTTTCTTAAGTGAGAGGGTCCATGAGACACACACTTAAGATAAGCCGTTTAGTCAGGTAAAAGGTCTATGAGGCATCAATTTAAATCTTTTCTATGTCTTGGTAGAGGAGCTTATAGCATTTTAAATTTTATCAAAAGAGGATAAAAAAAGGCCAAGATATAAATAAGAATTACCAAAATAATAACAGCAACAATAAAAAATAACTGTATGCATCTCTCTGAAACCCTCCTTTTCGTACCTAGAAATCTGGAGAGAATTCTTTTATTAAGTAATAATTATCTTGTTAATTATGTAAGCCAGTGCTCCTTGTATTTATATAGATGTATTTCCTGTTAGAATTTGAGAAAGAGATTTAATGAAGAGATTCTATACTATATAACTCCCTTGTCATGTAAAAAGTGCTAATATTATACTAAAAAAAAAAAGTACCTAGCTTCAGCACAAGTTTCCAGTTCAATCATGGCTCTACCTTTTATTCTGAGGTTCTATTTACTTTAAAAATTTTATTTTAAAGGTAATATGTTTTATGTAGATGTCTTCTATTGCAAGACACCTGAAATCCTTTTGGGTGTGGGGTACAGTTGCAGAGGTAGGAGTGATCAATAAATACACGAAGATCAAAAAGAAAACAGAAGTTCCATTCCTAGCTAGGGAAAATGAAAGCAGCTGACCCCGCAAAGCCACCCCAGGGTTTGAAAAAAAAAAATGCCAGTGATGATCACTTTTGTGTCAACTTGGCCTAGGGTACAGTCTCTAAATAATTATTCAGTCAAACACTAATCAAGGTGTTGCTGTAGAGGTGTTTCTTAGATGTGATTAAAGTCTATAATCAGTTTAAGTAAAAAGATTATCCTAGATAATCTAGGGGTCTAATTCAATCAGCGGAAATGCCTTCATAGCAGAACTAAAGCTTCTCTGAAGAAATTCTGCCCGTGGAGTGCAGCTTCAGCCTCGCCAAGAGTTCGAGTTTGCTCTTCCTAAATGCCTATGGATTTTAGACTTGCCCTTTGGACTTGCCTAGCCAGCTCCCACAATAAATAAGTCAATTGCTTGCAATATATCTCTTAATGCATATCTTACTGTTTCTCGGGTGTAGCCCTGACTGTTAGAAAACTCATCACTCTGTAAGGTAACCTATCATTGTAAAGATTACTGCAAAAGTGATAGGTGAATGAAGAAAAAAAATCACAAATTTTTAGAAAGGTAGTGTGGTGGTTAGGAATGGACTCTAGTGGGGCACTTGGGTGGCTCAGTTGTTAAGCGTCTGCCTTTGGCTCAGGTCATGATCCTGGAGTCCCTGGATCGAGCCCCGCATCGGGCTCCCTGCTCGGTGGGAAGCCTGCCTCTCCCTCTCTCATTCCCCTTGCTTGTGTTCCCTCTCTGGCTGTGTTTCTCTCTATCGCATAAATAAAATATTTTTTTAAAAAATAAAGGAATGGACTCTAGAGTCAGACTTCCTGGGTTCAAACTCTAGCTTCACTGGTTACTAACAATATAACTTTAGACAAGTTACCTAACCTCTCTGTGCCTAAATTTCCTCTTGTATAAAATAAAAGCAATCATAGTTCCTATCTCAAAGGGTTGTGAAGATTAAATGAGTTCTTATACATGCAGCACTAATAGTGTCTGGCAGTAGGAGAAATTAAGTAATGTCCTAAAAAGGTGATAGGTAGATAGAGCTTCTAGAGGCCCTCAGATTCTAGAACAGTTTTAAATGGACAATTTTTAAAGAAAATATCATCATTATGTTAGGGAAGCAGTATAACACAAAGATTATGAGGGCCTTGAATTAGACCACATAAGTCTGTGTCACCCTAAGCTCTGCCATTTAACTAGCTGTATGTTTAACTTCTATAACCTTGGTTTCTTACTAGAAAAAAAGACAATAATAATATTTACTATAGAGGGTTATGAGACATAAATGACTTAAGCTGCTTCATGTAATTTTTAAAGTTTTGATAGATTACTCTAAAATTTCTCTGAATTTTTATCTTTTTATTCTTGATGATCCTGAAATTATGAATATAAGTTAACTACTTATAACCTAATATAACATTACTAAATTAATTTGTAGTTTCTAACTGTTCACTGACTGGTAATTCAAACAACTTGTTTAAAAAAATGTGCCCAGGGCACCTGGGTGGCTCAGAGGGTTAAGCCTCTGCCTTCGGCTCAAGTCATGATCTCAGGGTCCTGGGATGGAGGCCCACATCATGATGGCTCTCCGCTCAGTGGGGAGCCTGCTTCCCCCTCTTTCTCTGCCTCCTTCTCTGCCTATTTGTAATCTCTCTCTCTCTGACAAATAAATAAATAAAATCTTTTTTAAAAAATGTGCCCAATCGATATGGCCAGTGGTTAAGAATTTCTCTCAAAACCTATAGCTACCATTTATGACTATCTTCCTGGTGCCAAGAGAGACACAGAGTATATGATCTAAACCTAACAACTTAGCACTATGTCCATTTTGCAGATTAGGAAAGATTTTGAAAGTAACTGTGTGAGTTGATATAAGTATACTATAACATCTATTATTGCTTCTTTGAGAACACTTCTACTACTTTATGGATTTCACTGTGATCCAGACACCAGGTTATAATGTTAAGTGCCCAAGTAAGTAATTCCTAATCACCAAAGTAGCTAGTTTCTAAATTCTCATAGAATATTCAGTTAATTTATTTAAAAATGTGAGGGTGGGGGCATGTAATTCAATTCCTTTCTCAATTAGAAAAATTTGTATTTGCAGTTAATAAAAACTGTATCTCCACAGAGAATATGTTCCCACTTAACTATGAAAGTATGAATATTTTTAAATTCAAGAGACACAAATTAAAACTGAAGTATATGTATATAAAACATATAAACCAATATGATACTTTTTCTTGGTTATACACCATAAACTGAAAACTCATGCCATTAAAATATATTTAATACATTGTCTTTTAATCCAGAAATTATATTGTTAAAAAGCAAATTTTTAGGTACTTTGCTAAATTTTGAATAGAATTTTTAAACAGGCATTGTCTATAGATTTCTTATATTTAACACTACAATAAAATTGGGCTACTTGTAGTTCATTTAATATATGTTAGTTGAATATGTATATATTCCAACCTTTTATATTTAATATCTATATTCACTTAATATGTACATCCCCACTCTACAATAGCTTAGATACTTAACTCAAAGATTATACCCTAGGGTGCCTGGGTGGCTCAGAGGGTTGAGCCTCTGCCTTTGGCTCAGGTCATGATCTCAGGCTCCTGGGATCGAGTACCACAGCGGGCTCTCCACTCGGCAGTAAGCCTGCTTCCCCCTCTCTCTGTCTGCTTCTCTACCTACTTGTGATCTCTCTGTCAAATAAATAAATAAAATCTTAAAAAAAAAAGATTATACCCTAGATTCATTTCATTCTATCCTCTTTCTGACAACCATCTACCTTTTTAGCTCCCTCCCTTTAATATCTAAATTCCACCAATCTTCAGACCTTAACAAGACTCCAGTCCTTTTCACCCCAGTTCATATCTTAACATTCTTTTTCCTCTTTAAAAAGCATAAATTGCAAGGCTAAGCATTATAATCACCTCTCTGCATACATACACTTCCAGTCACTTGCCCTGCTCTCATTTTAACATTTTTTTAATGTTTTTATGTTGTTACACACTGAAGTACTTATGGGCAGACTGCAACTTTCAAACAAAGTATTTTAAAAGTTGAACTGTGTTAAATATAAGTTATGCTCTCTGCACGATAATTGTAAATATCTATACTACAGCAAGAGAAAAAAAATTTTTTTTTCTTTTAAACACTGTTCTCAGGTTTTATCAACACATTTAAATTACCTGCCAGGCCACCAAAGGCAACTGAAGTGGCCACATTACTCTATAAATCATAGGCTAGGTCACTTTACTAGGTAAGAGATGAAAAAGGGAGACAATGTAGAGTCAAAAAGCAAAACAGAAAGGTAAAGAAAAAGAGGTCTAATTTAAAAACAAATGAGGGACACCTGGGTGGCTCAGTTGCTAGGAGTCTGCCTTTGGCTCAGGTCATGATCCCAGAGTCCAGGAATCAAGCCCCACATCAGTCTCCCTTCTTGGTGGGAAGATTGCTTCTCCCTCTCTCACTCCCCCTGCTTGTGTTCCCTCTCTAGCTGTCTCTCCCTGTCAAATAAATAAATAAAATCTTTAAAAAAAATAAAGGATTAGCCTTGTAAAAGAAGGTGTATCATCAAATAGTGGCTTTTAAAACAGGTCAAAAAATTTATTTAAACTCCTCCCATCAAAGGGTGGAATTTAATTCACCTTCCTTCAAATATGCACTCATCTAAGTGACTTACTACTAAGAAACAGAAGGCCTCAGAAATGACACTGCTTGACTTTAAAGGCTAGGTCATAAAAGGTGATACAACTTCCACCTGGTTCTCTCCCATCCCCTTAGAACTCAGCCACCATAAGAAAACCCAAGACAAATGTAAAGTCCATGCATAGATGTTCCAGCTGAAAGTCTCAGCTAATGTTCCAACTAACTACAATCAGCACAAGAAAATGTGAATGAGCAAGTCTTTTGGTCATTCTAGGCCAAAGTCTTTGAGCTTAGCTAGTTGCTGTCAAATAAATCAGAGATGAGGTGTCCTTGTAGAGCTCGGCCCAAACTGTACCTTCCTAAGCAAAATAAATGTTATCATTGCTTTAATCCCCTAAATGAAGGAGTGATATGTGATGTAACAACAATAATGGAACAGAAAATTCTTCTATTAAAACAAAATAACAAGATTAAGTTAAAATCTAGGCGCTGTGCATGTTTGATAGAAGGTGAAGGGGTTCTTGTCTGATATATTTTATTTTCTTTGTGAGATGTGAGGCAAGATCATCTCTTAGAATGAGATAATGGGGATCCAGAGGGTGAAGAGAATAAAAGGAAATTATAAAGAATGGGACAGTGTTGATCAGAAAAATATGGTAGAATTGTCAAATCACGTTGACAGCCTATTCGAGGCTAAATTTATATTGCCGTTTTACGTGGTTTTTCTCTAGTGTTGTTTGTTTTTTTTCTTTTTTAGCTCTTAATTGAAAGCACGGAGAAAGCAGAGTTGAGTTTTTCAGTTAGATTTTTGTCAGAAATATGTAATAAAAAGATAAAAGTGTAACGGATCTTGGGGACCATGTAATCCAAACTGGTTAAAAAGGAAAATGAAGAAATGAAAGATATGATGGATGACTGGATGAAAGTTCTGATGAAGAATAATAGTGAGAATATTTAATGAGGAAAGAAAAGGAGAGGACATTGTGATCAGAAAATGGTATGTGTACATTAGTGATTCTTGAAAAGTTAATAAATAAGACGCCATTCTTGAAGAGATTGGCTATTTGAAATGAACAGAAGGGGATAGGAGATAATGTTGTAAAAGGAACTGAGATGCAATAGTGAGAAATGGGTCATCCACATAGAATTTGAAGCCACCTAAGATAAATGATGGGCTTAGAGTATAGAGAAAGACTGTGAGCCAGGTGTCAAAATTTTTGATGAACGAAGAGAAATGAGCAAGGGATTGGTAAATGAAAGCAGCAAGGATGGAAATATAGTAGTACAACTTAATAGTATAGGCCTTGTCTTGGTCCTGTTTGGGCTGCTATAACAAAATACCATAGATGGGGTGACTTATAAACAAAAGAAATTTATTTCTCACAGTACTGAAGACTGAAAGTTCAAGATTATGGTGCCAGCAGATTGTCTGGAAAGAGCCTACTTCTTCACTGACAGCCATCTTCTCACAGTACAGAGGGGGCAAGGAAGCTCTCTTAGGCCTCTCTTATAGAGGCACTAACCTCATTCATTAGGCCCTCATGGGGCAGAGCCCTCATGATCTAATTACCTCCAAAAGGTTGTACTTTCTAACATAATCACCTTGGGGGGTAGGATTTCAACATATGAATTTTTTGGGGACACAAACATTCAGACTATAGCAGGCCTTAAATGAGCAGGGATTTTTTTTTTTTTAAATCTTAAAATTTTCTCTTAAAAAAATCTTAATCTCTTAAAAAAGAAGTTGGGAGCCTAAGAGTTTTTCCTAATCCAGTGTCTTTCTACCTGAAGCCTGAGACCAATCTCTCTGTACCAATTAAAAGTGACATACACTAAGAAGAGAGAGAAAGAGATATCCTCTTATCAAGAAAATCAACTAATAGGCTCAAATAGTCAATATACTGCAGAGGAAGTACCTGCCACCTGCGGGGAGAGATGGGGAGTAAATACTTTTACAAGAGGCTTGAATTTTTTCATTTAACAATCCACAATTCTGGTTTCCACTATGAGCTAGAAATTTTAGGGATTAAAACACTAAACAAGATAGATACTATCTCTGCCCTTACAGATCACAATGCATAGTCAGAGAAACAGCTGAGAAATCAATACTAGTCTAAGTGCTACAACACAAACATAAACATCTCTAAAATGGACTCAAAGCCAGTTTCTATTTTAGTCAGTTACAGTCTATCTCCCAAGATGAGCTCAGAAATTCTATACTTATTCTTATATAAGCTCCTATGTTGTATTTTCACCCTAGTAGCAATCTTATGATAAAAAGTATCACTGTACATATTTATCATAAATATCTGTATATATCTGTCTCCCAGCTTAAAATAGGAACCAAGTCTTATTTTTACTCACATATTTACATTTGGTAAATGTACTGTCTGGTACACGGTAGGCACTTAATAAATACTGACTGAGAATGACTAAAGGATTGACTGAGTGACAAATAAATGACTGTTCTGTCATTCTACCAGATGAACTACAGCTTATTTAGTAACTTTAAGACTATAGCCTAAAGAGGGATTTATATTCTTCACCAGTTTAACCTCTCACGGTTCCTACTGAGCTAGGAATCTTCTCCTTGGATTAGAAGGACTAAATTATCAGCAGAACTAAGTCCTACAAAAGAAGCTAAGTAATACCTGTACAAACATATTCTTTTAAGTTTGTGGCTCACAGACAATGGTCTGCTGATGCGATATGTCATCGACGTAAGAATAAGTAATATAGAGGGGCACCTGGGTGGCTCAGTTGTTAAGCGTCTGCCTTCAGCTCAGGTAATAATCCCGGAGTCCTGGGATCGAGCCTCTCATTGGGCTCCCTGCTCAGAGGGAAGTGGGCTTCTCCTTCTCTCCTTCCCCCTCTTTGTGTTCCCTCTCTAGCTGTTCTCTCTCTGTCAAATAAATAAATAAAATCTTAAAAAAAAAGAGTAAGTAATATAAAAACTGAATATTCATTTTATTAAGTAGGACTCTAAAGTGGGATCTCGAGGCAGTATCTTTAATTTTTTAAGAACAAAGTCCAGATGGAAAATACAGATTTGCCAAGGACTTAAGGTTTAGATTCAACAGTTATTTTACAGGAAAACAAAAATTTCAAAAGCCTTGGAAAAGTTAATGTTACATGAACAGTAGACAGCAGGGAATACAACTTTAAATCATGGCCATAAAACCTGGGACTTTTTACCTTATAAATAGCAATTCGGGTAAGACACAGCATCTACACTGGATTTTTCTAAAGCAGCTTTAATGTCAAGTTTATCGTTCTTCATAGTGAATTGTCAATTAGTGCATTTCTCTCTTTTTTAAGAGTCCTGAATCTGATCCAGAAAATAATCCACATAGATACAGAACATTACTCAATCTAATTTACATGACAAACAAAAAGTTAAAAACCAAATTATTATTATAGGAAACATCCTATACTATGCTTCCTACAAAAGTCTCATAATTATGCTTTTACTTATTTAAATCTTCCAAACAACTATGAGCTACATAAACACAACTCTTTATCTCCCAAACCAAGAAATTTTTAAAAATAAGTAACTGGATGAATTATAAGATTAAAGTAAAATTTTAAAATATACCTCCATATCATTTAAGCAATTCAAATCAAGGGAAACAATTTATTATTTGCATTAAAGTAATAGACCTTGATAGTAAGAAAAAGGGTTATCTGTTAATACTGATAACTTTTTCAGGAGCTGGTAAGGAAGTCACCTAAAAAAGAGTAAAAGACATTACAATTTTCCAGTAATTTTTTACTTTTTTTTTTTTTTAAGATTTTATCTATTTATTTGACAGAGAGAAACACAGCGAGAGGGCACACAAGCAGAGGGAGTGAGAGAGGGAGAAGCAGGCTTCCCGCTGAGCAGGAAGCCGGGATCATGGCCTGAGCCGAAAGCAGTCGCTTAACCAACTGAGCCACCCAGGTGCCCCTCTAGTAATTTTTAAATTGCTAAAAATACTAGCTGAATTTACAAGAACAAATGTTTTTACCTTTAAACATACATGATTAAAAAGCAGTTAAATATATTTATTCTCTAAGCCTCGTTTATCAAGGTTTTGTTGCATTTTATTTGCTCTACAACTAGCTTTTATAAGTTTTGAGGAAAATCCCATGAGTTCTAGTATTTCAAATTTAGATGAACAATCCCAGATTTTCTGTCAATGCTACTTGATCTATATATTTAGATCAGGTAGCCATAACCATTCCAGTTTGAAAAGTTCTGTTCTGTTTTTGTTTTTTTAGTTTACTCGCATACAATAGACCTTCCATTCTATTCCCCTATTAGCTGTCTCTGATCTTGTGAGCCTGGTTCTGCTATATATAAAACATCACAACTGGGGCACTTGGGTGGCTCATTTGGTTAAGTACCTGACCATCTCAGGTCATGATCTTGGGGTCCTAGGATTGAGCCCTAAGTTGTGCTCTGTGCTCAGGAGGGAGTCTGCTTCTACCTTTCCATCTGCTCCTCTCCTCCCCTTTCTCTCTCTCTCTCCCCCCCAAATAAAAAAATCTTTAAAGAAATTTAAAAAATCATTTAAAAAATCCACATAGTATGCTAAGGGTTTTACATTAATAGTAGAACACTTTATGTTTTATTTCCAATACATTTCTCAGATGACCAGCATTTAAATGATCCCTTTACCTGTAACAGAACATGAGAATATCTTCAAAGATTAATACAGTGATTCATAAATTTGTTTCCTAGGTCAAAATTCAGAGGCTATCATCCTTTAAGTACAAGTAAAAAAAAAAAAAATTCCCTAAAGGGAGTACCTTATATGTGCTCACATTGAAGTTCATTTGCCACTTCTCTACTCACAAAATTTTGTGAGAACCTTCTATATTTTATCTCCAAGTCTTGATACTTTTTAAAATTTTTTTAAAGATTTTATTTGTTTATTTGATAGAGAGAAAAATCACAAGTAGGCAGAGAGGCAGGCAGAGAGAGAGGAGGAAACAGACTCCCTGCTGAGCAGAAAGCCTGATGCAGGCCTTGATCCCAAGACCCTGAAATCATAACCTGAGCCAAAAGCAGAGGCGCCACCCAGGCGCCCTTGATACTTTTTAAATACACATTATTTCTCTTAATATACTGGAATCATTGGATTATAAAACTGGAAACTGGACCACAGCCTCATTATCAAATCCATTCTTCTCAATTCTACAGTATAGTTTGGAGACATTAAAATAAGCACTTGCTAAAAGTGAAGTAATAGAAAGTACTAGAAAACAGAACCTAGATTTTTCTTATTCTAAGTTCATGTTCTTACTAATAAATTATACTCCAACTTTATAATATCTATTTGAAAGCACTCTAGGGGAAGAAAACTGATATTTACTTAGTAAAATATATTGGTTCTGTATTTTACACTTTCTCTCCACTATTACACATGGCTCTATAAAAACTCAATAGCTTACAGGATGCATACTTTAATTATGAAAGCAATACTTCATCTGATTTTAAATTATTGTGTTTCTTCAAAAGTTACACCATTTTCATCAGTGCTTTAGCTTTCACTCTTTTTAAAACAAAAAGCTAAGCCTTTGGTGGCCATAGGAATTACGTCAGATGTTGTAGTTCTATAGTTTCTAAACAGCTGACATTAAAAAAGGGAGCAAAATGAGGATGTTATATGGTACAGGTTCTCTGACCATCCAAGGTCATTTTCCCCCCATGGCTGGGAGAATCAAAGACAATACACATACAAAACAAGCAATCAGGTATCATTTTTCTCAGAAATGCCATAGGCACCCGAAATTCAATATGCCCCCTAATTCTGCTCCTTATCTTGTATTTTTCTCCTGACTCTATTACTGGTATCACAACCCATCCACTAAGGCACAGAAACTAAAAACTTCGGTGTTATTCCCAAATCCTCTTTTTCCTCATTCTCCAAGTATCGTTTGCTCATTTTCATTCTCCAAAGCTATCAAATTTCAGATTTCTTCCTGCATCCCTACCTCTACCACCTTGATTCAGACCCTCTAATTCCCTTACTTGCATAAAGTCTTCTAACTGATCCTCCTGCCTATACTCCATTTGTCCCACAGTGACTTATCATATCACCATGGAAGTGAGCTCTCTGAAACCCAAATCTGATCATGTCTCTCCCTTATTATAAAATCTGTAATAGTTCCCTGATATCTATGGGATAAAATTCAAAATATTTCCACTACATGGCCTCTGTCCCTTTCTTCAGTCTTCTCTTTCATTATACAATTCCCCCTCTTCCCTACCATCAACTCTATCCTCTATCCGTTAGTCACAATGGACAACTTACTTTCCTTTTCCTGTATATTCCATTTTGTTTCACTCCTCTGCATCTTTGCTCACTGTGTTCCTCTTACTCAGAACACCCTCTCCCCTGTAATCCCACTGAACATTTACCATTTTCAATACTCAACTCAGAGCTCACCTCCTCTTTGAAGTCCTTTTTGAATCCCACCCTCCTCATGCCAGTGGAAATGACCATACTTTCTATTGGTTTCCCCACTAAGCTTTTACGAAAAGTATTTGTAACAGTTTCTCCCTCTCCCCGCATTAATTTGTTGACAAGTATGTCTGCCCTTTCTAGAATACAGGCACTCTGGAGCAGGTACTGTGTCATATTCAATATTTACACCCATAGATTTGCATAGAGTTCATCACATATTAGGAACTCAATTATGTGGAATGTGAATGAATAAGCCAACAAAGAAAATAACCATATAGGATACTCTTGAAGGAATACTTTTAAATTAAAATACTCAAAATAATTTGGTAGACTATGGTATATTTACTCCCATAAATTCCACATTTTCCTATTTAACATAGAAACATTAAATATTAACATTTATTCCTCTGAAAAAACCTGGATGCATATGTGTAGTAACATGAATATCATCTCACTATACAATTTTGTAAATTACACTAATTGCTTTATTTTATTAATTTAATGGAATATCAAAATGATTTATGGTCAACTCCTGACTATCTGAAGGATCTTAATAACTATTCTGGCTTACCGAGGATCTTGTCATGTGCTGCTTCTGCCACTCAGCTGTGGCTTATTTCTCTAAGCTTGGCTTTCATGTCTTTAATTATCCTGCTGCCAGCAATGAAAAGCAATAATCTGTCTATATCCTAAGTGAAGGACACTGACCAAGAGAATAGAAAAAATGGTTCCTAAACATGAGATGATTTTATGCATTAGATGATCTACACAAAATGAATTACAAAATCACGTAACTGGATGAGATAATATGTATTTATTATTTAAATAGTCTTGCTGTTTGTGATGGCCTTTTTTTCTTTTTCAAAAATGTTTAAATCATAAACTATTCCCAAGTACAACTCCCAAGTACTTCTGCCAATCTAGTAAATTGGAACAAATATCTGATAATCAAAAGGTTTAAAGACATGAGTAATATATGAGATCACTAAATTTTTCCCAATCAACATTTAAATCTACAAAAATTTTCAATAAAAATATTTTCACTGAGATTTGGTATTAAAAACTAAAAAAAAAATTAATTCTAGTAGAGCCCAATTTAGAGAAATCAACTTTGTAGTTAACTTTACAGATTATACACAAATTACTATAGTAATCTGTTCACTAAATTTATAAAGTCTTATTCAGAGGAAATGCTTCAGAAATAAGTTAATTCCTAGTATGAGAAAAAATAAATCCAGCATTCTGCTGATTGACACATATTTGTGAGGATCCAAATTACCAAGATGATAGAAAGATGGGTTAGCATTTTTATTACATATAAAGACAGCTATGTTCTAAACACAAGCTATCCAATATACCAAACATTAGTGGTCACATTTAAGTTAAAAATTCAGTTTCTCAGCTGCCCTGGTCACATTTCAACCGCTCAATAGCCACATATAGCTAGTGCCTCCTACATTAGACAATAGAGAAACATTTCCACCACACAGAAAATTTGATTGGATAGTACTACTCTAAACCATAATGCAAATTTCTAAATACTTTTTAAAATGGCAATACAAGTTTAAATAGTAATGGTTTGATTGCTATTTATCAGGAAGGGGAAGTGTATATTGACAAATGAGAAAATAATTAAATACAAATAGCAAATAAGGGTTTAAGTATATAAATTAATTTACACAGCTTAATTTGAAATTATCAAGTCTGAAAAGATTTTCAGGATAATTTAATCCTTCATCCTCATTTTAGAGGTGAGTAAACTGAATCTGGAGAACAGTACAAGAAAGAATAACTCCCTCATTTAAGATACTTAATATATACAGATGAAGTCGCTATTAGAAATAACCAAAATTTCCTATAATTGATAATAAACTGAAACAAAGTGAAGTCTAAGCTATTCTGTGTGTCTTTAAATCAGTTTTCCAATTGGATACAGATAGGCTGTTTGCACAGTTGTTAGAATTTCAGGTCTGGGGTTAAGCTGCCTAGGTTCAAATGTTGCTCCTTGACTTCCTAGCTGTATGAACTTATGCAAGTCATTTAGGCTCTCTGAGCCTCCATTTCCTCATTTATAAAAATAATTAAAGTACTTAATAGGTTTGGAAAGATTAAGTGAAATTATACATGCAAAGTACACAGAGAATCTGGTTCATAGTAAGCCCTCCAAAAATGCAAGTTAAGAAACTTGCATTTTGGTTGAACCTTGACTGCTGGCGACTTCGATTAATTTCTATTCACCTTCCAGCTCTTAAGACAGAGATATGCTTTGGAAAACATTCAAGGATCATTATGTAAACACTAAGTTACATGGTGGTAGAACCTAGGAGAATAAACATCCAAATTTCTACCAGCACTTCACCCATCGGCCTCGACACCTTTGCCATGAAAGTGGCAACCTGTGGGATCTAATCCTTTTTTAAAAAAAATGAAATAAGTCACAAAAAGACCTTTCCATGTTAAAATGGCAGTATGTGTTTTTTATGTTGGTGATATGGGTAAAGTAAAAAGTGGGAGACTGGATAAGTAAACCAACCTTGAATGACAAGAATTTAAGTCCCATGTGGGGCTTGATCCCAGGACCCTGGGATCATGACCCCAGTGGAAGGCAGTCACTCAACCAACAGAGCCACCCAAGCACCCCAATACACTTAAATTTTGAAACACATATTTTTGAGAGTAACTTTTTATAAAGACACAGAACAGTTGGTATGTAATGGTAAGAGATGTTCTTTCTGTAAGTTTTAAGATATATCAATAGAATTTCCTAGTTCACTACAGCAGAAAAATAGGTACCCAACTTAATATTATCTCCAGAAAGTATGGAGATGAGAATGGCATCTCCAAGTCCTACCCTTGAAAATGTTTCATTCTAAGAGTAGAGAGATTCAATAGAATACGACAGAGGCCCAAATAGTCAAAGCTTCATTCTTCTGGAATATATATATATATATTTTGGAATATTTTTATAACGAAGCTTCAGAGTCACCTATATGAGGCATGGTCCTAACCAAACCTCAATCTTAGTCAACCTTATACATTTTCATCATCATTTCAAATCAAACATTTTCCTATTGGTAGTTTTCAGAGTTCTAACTTCCCTTTCCACAATATTAGCACTTACCATATTTCGCTCTTCAGTTAACTTTTATAAGCACATTTTCTCACTTGAACTAGGTAGTAGGTTTCCTGAGCTTTTACTTAGAGTCTCCAAATGAAACTAATACACTTTGCAGACATTTTGAAAATATATGTATTAATTATTATTTCATGAGGTAGAATGGAGTCAGAGCACCAGATTCTATTCCTTACTCTGGTATCACTAATAATCTCATATCAACTTCAGCTTCTTCAAAGGTCAGGCTCTTTGGCTTTGAAATGGAATGATTATGCAGGCTCATCTCTAAGACTACTTATGTTTCTAAAAGTTTATGCTGTTATGTATCAACGTAAGTTTAAATAACTACATTCAAATTTTGAAACATACATATTTTCAAGAATAATTTTAAAAAATACACAGAACAGTTAGGTTTGTAATGGTAAAAGCTGCCCTTTCATTAATTTTAAGAGATATCAATAAACTTTCTTTATTCACTATAGAATACACAAACGATATACATACATGATAATGCACACATAACACCTGCTCCAGATGAAATTACAAAGTGATCAACACATGGCATTTCTAATAACTGTCCCTATGAGATGTCACTTGCTGTTTTCTTTTATCACTTCACAACATTTATTCAAACTACTATACT
Source organism: Spilogale gracilis (assembly GCA_004023965.1). Taxonomy (NCBI): domain Eukaryota; kingdom Metazoa; phylum Chordata; class Mammalia; order Carnivora; family Mephitidae; genus Spilogale; species Spilogale gracilis. The sequence goes on along the minus strand of PITA01000143.1, from coordinate 105,609 downwards.
GACCTTCAGTTTCCATAAATAAACTTACATAAAAAGCTGGCTAACATACTTACTAAATAGGCTGTCACTAATAGTTAAAGCTCAGGAAAGAATTTATTCATAGGAATAATTTAAATATATTTAGATAAACACTAAAAGTTCCCATTCTGTTTTCTGTAAATATTCCAAGATTATCCCATAGTTCCAAGCTTCAAATCAGTACTGTCTTGGGGAGAATGAATTTAGTAATAATGGAAATATAGAGATCAGAGAAGAGATTACTATCATTATTAAAAATAGAAACACTGTACAGGCCATTACTTGCCAAAGAAAATTACTGATATGTTTCAATCACCAAGCACATTCTTTTGTAATACAATTAGCACGTTTTATTTTGAATTTAAAAGGAAAAATAACTCATCAGACACAAACAATTCTTTACACTTTCCACATTCTTATACTTTCTGTATAGTTACTATGTTTGTGCAGTTAAAAAAGAAAAGATAATAAAGTTCTACCTCTACACTGGCTTTTTAAAATTTCCCTATCAAAAACTAAAGTATGGTCATGGATAATTTGCATGACATTACATCCAACTTTTCTGGAGCTCCTGAAAATTAACACCAAAATCTCACTGGTGAAACATAAACATATAATCTGATCTCAGTATTCACATTAAGCAAAATGACTAAATCTTTCCAAATTGATTCTGCTCTGTTGATACATAAAAAAAAGCTATTTCCTTCATACTAAATTACAAAATTAATCTAAAACACGTTACAAACATAGAAACATTAAAAGGTACTAATTATACAAACTGGAATAAATCATGTGGCATTCCCCCCAAGTGCTAAAATGTCATTCACTCCTGGTGACATAACAACTACCATTTATTATCTTATCATTCTAAATTATAAAATCAGAGATGAACCTGTCAAAGGCACATACATTTTTCTTCACAACCATCCGGATTGATTGATTGATTGATTGATTGATTGAATGAACTATACAGAAATTCAATTTGCATGATTTTTACTATTTCGTGTAAAGTGTAGGGTGCCTGAACTTTCAGCTGTCAGAAGAAATTCACCCTTTTCTGGAAGCACTCAACTCCCAGTGACCTTTAAGTTTTACAGACACTCTAGGAGATTCCTGAAATGTCTCAAGACAAACCTGACTTCCCCTTTTTCATGGATAAAGTTGCAGTTTAGTCTTGTTCTATCTTCCATTCCTAATCCGAAGAGATGCAGGATCTCTAAAATATAGTTGCTTACTCAGAATTAACCTTACCTGCAGAGAGCCAGACTAGCAGCCCCTTACCCTGCGATTAGATTGGGCAACAGCGGAGTGATGGAGGGAAAAGAGCCAACTCTGCCCACAGCACTACCTGTGGCTCCCAAAGAGGTGGTCGAGGGTAGGGGAAGCGAGGGTTGGGGTCGTACAAGGGACTTCTTTATCCGGACCATATTTGGGGAATTGTTCTTGCGAGTGCGGCCCCTTGCTCTAAAGAGAAAGGGAATCTCGGGGAACATTCTTCTCCCTCGATCGCTCCATCCGGCCCCTTGCGCTCGGCCCTCAGGCGGGAGCTGGGGGAAGGCTGTGGAGGAGGAAGGCAGCTGGTCCCTAGGGCCCCCACGAGCAGCTCCCAGCCGCCGCTGCGAGGCCTGGACCATTCCCGCGGCCTCGGGGTTCCGACCCGGAGGGGCGGTCGATGCCCCGCGCCCGCCCACCCCTACGGTACCCAGACCCGGCCTTTCACTCACCGCTCTCCACCTCGCTGCCTTTCTTGGCGGTCGCCGCGTTCCCCATGACTGGGGTGATGGAAAGAAGGGGTCAGGGAGGTGAAGGGGGGGCCGGGGCTGTCCCCGCCGCTCCACAGGCTGAGGAAAGTCCCGCTCTGCACGGGTCAAAGCAGTGAGTGCTCCCAGCGCTGGCGTCCCGAGTCCGGGCGGGAAGACTGGGCCGGTTCGGAGGGCAGGGCTTCAGCCAACTCAGCCCGGGAGGCAGCTGCTGTAGCGGCGGCGGCGGCGGGCGGACACTCCCCTTTCCCCCGCCCCGCCCCCCTTGCTCGCTCCCCGACCCAGGCTCGGGTCTTTCTCCGCGGGCGGGCGCGCGCGCCGGAAGTGACGTATTGTCCAGGACTAGGGCGGCGGGGTGAAGGGCCCTGATCAGGGGGCGGCTGAGTCTGGTAGCTCCTGACAAGCACCTCTGCGGCGGGTTGAAATGGCGGGTTTTCGCCTGGGATTGAGCTCGGATGTTCACCCCTGAGATATGGGAGGCGGTGTGAGAACCGTTAGCTTCGAGGAACCCGTCATTTTTCAGTCTGGAGTCCCCCATAACCTCGTGGGGGAGCGGAGCCGCGGGAAGCCGTGTAGGGGCTTGGTTGTTTTCTTTGTGCACGGTCTCCCGCCGGCTTCTTATTCAAAGGTTGCCTTCTCCCGACGGGCGGGGGAGAACAGCACGTACGTGTAGGAGATCCCATGCGAAGAGAACCCCCTGTTCTTGCTTCTGGTGGGGGCAGACTGGTCAGCATGTGCAACGGAAACAGCCTCGTCCCTAACCTGGACTGCGGCTAGGAGCCTCTCTTTGCTTCGAAGATTCAGGTATTCAGTGAGCCAGTGACCACGTTGTCCTCCAGGTTCTCAGGCTTCAGTCGCAAGCCCTTTGATGTTTCCAGTGTGGTTTACATTCGCCTCGATTTTGTGGGGTCACTCAAGGTTTTATCAGACATCCCAGGTGGAGATAAAGAAAATATTACTCCTACACAATGTCTATTGATCCGAGGCATTGTATTTAGCAGCTTTCTGTGTAGATGTTAAAATAAATGAATTCCCAATTGATAATCGCGTTTAGTGACATACATAGAGCAGTTACTAATATACTTAGAGCACTTGAGTTTTCAAGTAGCTTCATTTATCGGGTGATTTATGTGGCAGTGTAATTTTTTTTTTTTTTTGGCATGTTTCTTTGAACTTTGGTCTGTGAGCATTTGTTCCAAAGCTAATGCAGCAAGTCTGTTAACTTCCCGAGGGCGAGACCACATAAACCTGTTTTGTGTCCCCAAGGCACCAGACCTGGCACAGTAGGGTTTAATGGACACCTGCTGACTTGAAAGTAAGCTCAGGAAGTTTCTCAGAATTTTTTAAATATTTTTCATTACTGACAAAAACGGAGTGCTAACTGAAGAAGTTCCTCAGTAAACTCAACTACTATGTCTTATTACCAATTCTGTTAAATTAACAATTTGTATTATATACACTGCATTCCAAGTACTGTATGAATATTAACAAACTGTTCCTTAAAACCCTGTGAGATAGGGCGCCTGGGTGGCTCAGTGGGTTAAACCTCTGCCTTCAGGCTCTGGTCAAGATCTCAGGGTCCTGGGATCAAGGCCTGCTTTGGCTCTCTGCTCAGCAGGGAGCCTGCTTCCTCCTCTGTCTCTGCCTGCTTCTCTGCTTACTTGTGATCTCTCTCTCTCTGTCAAATAAATAAATACAATCTTTAAAAAAAAAACCCTATGAGATAATGTGGCTTTACTATCGTTATTTAATATTCAAACTGAGGGACAGAGAAGTTAAGCAGTTTACCCTAGGTTAAACAGCTATCATCTGGTGGAAGCAGGATTTGAACCTAGGTGGCTGGACTCCAAAGTCAATCCTTGTCCCTAATGTTGGTCAGAAACTTGTGGATGTTGTGGTAAATTGCTTTCTCATTTGAAATCCATTGATTTGAGATATAAGAGATTAAGAGATAGTTTACTTTTGGGGAAATTTCATTATACTGTAGTCCCCTCTTATCCAGTTTTGCTCTTCACAGTTTCAGTTATCCACCGTCAGGAAGCTGATGATTCTCTTGACCTGTCAGGTCAGTGGTAGCCTAACACCAAGTCCTATTTCATACATCCTTCACTTTACTTCATCTCATCATGAAGGCATTTTATCATCTTGCATCATCACAAGAATGGTGAGTTTAGAACAATAAGATTCAAGAGACCAGATTCACATAACTTTATTACAATATATTGTTAAAATTATTTCATTTTTTTATTAGTTATCATAAATCTCTTGCTGTGCCTGATTTATAAATTAAACCATATCATAGGTATGTGTGTATGCATAAGAAAAAACGTTGTGTATATGCAAATTGGAACTATCTGTGGTTTTAGGCATTTACTGGGGTTCTTGGAATATATTCCCCACAGATAAGTGGGGAAGGACTACTGTATTGTTTTGAGGATTTCCATTAAATCGAACTAATATAAAAATAACAGAAAAAAGGGGGTTGGACTAGATAGGTTTTATGTCAGCATGCAACAATGTTGAACAATGTCACATCTTTCCAATCATACTTAGTTTTGTGTTGTGGATCTGACATTTGCTCTACATACATGGAAAATTGTGTAAATAACATTAAGCCACATATGTACCAAATTAAAGACTTTTTGATATATTTTATTCTGGTGGGGATCTTTCTAGAATCCTTTCTAAAATGCCTTTTTAGAGACCAATAAAAGAGTGGCTATAGACACAATTTATCCCTTAAGATGATTTTGAGTTCTAGGCCTCTAATAAGAGGGCAGCTGAGTCAATCATTAATTTTTAGAGGAGATTGTTGACAACTATTACAGAGTTACATACATCAAACTACATTCTGGAAAATTAATAACTGAAATATTCAGCTTTACAAATTTTCTCCCTTTCTCAATTTAACTATCATTGATTAAAGTAAATTAATTATTAATAAGGAAAAACATGATCAACAATTAGAAATACCTTCTTATTCTTTTTTCCTTATACTATTATTTGTTATATTAGCTTACACTGTTTCTCTGAATCAAGGAAGATTATACTTTGAGTATAGTTTCATAGTTTTCAGTTAGTTAACATTCACAATCATTTAGTTATCATTATATACAAGTTGCCTTTTCATTATTAGAGAAGAGTTCTCTGTAGGAAACCATGTAACGAGAAAACTATGTTTCAAGAATATTTTTTTTTTCATTCCAGAAGGGGCAGAAATGTCATTAACTGTTCAGTTATTCTTGAAATGATTAGCAGTAACATGGGGGCAGTTACTGTCCTTCGCCACAAATGATTTTGCTATAACCTAGACAAATACAAAGGTAAAACTATAACTTATTTCCCTAGGAAAGGAGACAGGGTAAGAAGGGGGTCATACAGAGAATAGACTTTGAGTCCTTTTCCATATAATATTTTATCTAAGAATCTGCAGCACTATGTAGCAGGGAAAATTATATTTCACTTGGAAATAATTAGTCTTACATTTTCTATACTTTGTAAAAACATTTTCACATTTTTTTAATCTGATCCCCACAACAAACCTACATAAGCTAGACATATTAGCCTTATTTTACAAATGAGTGAAACAAATGTTCGAGGAAGTAACTTGGCCAAGATCACTGAAATGTAAGTGGCAGAACACTAGATTTCATGCCTCTTTCTGTGAGACAAATGTAGTCTCAATCCTAAAAGATTAGATTTTATTATCCCCAATTTACAGTTGAGAAAAATAAGGCCCAAGAACAAAGAGCCGTGGCTTTTTTCTTCTTAGAGATATCTCTTTACTCAGGATTGAGAAAATGGGGAAAAACTAGTATTTTGTTATTTTGTAGTTTTTACTTATGTTATCAACTTGATTTCCAAGACTCTTTAAAGCAAAACACCTATAAAAATAATGTATGTCAGTTATATTTGTTTTCCTATATAATCACAAGGACAAATAAGCTGAAGTTGATAATTGTTGGAGACTATGGCCAAGTCGTTTGTTTTTATATTGTATTTTACATAAAATAAATTCAAGTAAAAACTTATTTAACCATCATAAGATTATGATTATTTTGAAAGATAATTAGAAATCCACATCTGATATTTCATTATTGTACAGTATTGTATGTCTTAAACCAAATGATACCACATTAACTATCAGGCAAGGGCAGAATAATACTTGTGAAATGAGGAAGTAATTTTATAGTTAATAAGTTACAAATATGTTGTGATAATTGTTCAAATCATTGTATAGTATGAAGTTTTCTTCTTTTTTTTTTTTAAGATTTTATTTATTTGAGAGAGAGAGAGCATGAGAGGGGAGAAGGACAGAGGAAGAAGCAGACTCCCTGTGGAGATGGGAGCCCAATGCAGGACTCGATCCCAGGACTCCAGGATCATGACCTGAGCCAAAGGCAGTTGCTTAACCAACTGAGCCACCCAGGTGCCCTGAAGTTTTCTTCTTGAGCAGAATTCTAATCCCTTTGATGACAAATTGATTATCTAAAGTTCGATATTCATCGTTTTGGGTATTTCTTTACAGATGAGGAGACTAAAAATGGTTGGTTGTGGTTAAGTAACCTGCTCAAAGTCAACAAAAATGAGCTAGTAACAATAGAGTTGTAGCTTATCTGTAGTGTAAGAACTAGAATAAAAACTGAAAGTGGTTTAAGAAAAAAAACATGGAGGGGAGAACAAAACCAATCGTTTTTGCTTTCTTAATATGTAATACACTATTTCAGAAAACGTATGTTTATTTTGGATATTCTGTTTATACTAGTGGCTAAATTTCTATTTCAGTTTTGTGCTATGCATTTTTGGACTATATCTATAGATGAAAGATAATACCTAAATTTACAAAACATTTGTGTCTTTATGAAATCATGAAACAGGTAGGCCAAGAGCTTTCATGAAATCTCAACTTTTACAGTTTAAGCCCATCTTTGACTAAGGTGAATCTGGCCCACTGAAATAAAACTATATTCAGAGTAGTGATAGTAAAAAACCAGAGTGATGTGTGATGAAGTAGAAAGGGTTTGAGTTTTGTATTCAGAAAAATCTGGATTCATGTTCTTTTATAGTCACCATCTGTGACCTTCACATAAATTTCTTAATTTCCTTTGGTCTTTGTTTCCCAAAGTGTGAAGTAACATGGATTAAATTAAGTCATCTGTGAAAAGTACTAGGACAGTTTTTGTCATATAATAAAGTCACTGTAACCCTGTGCCCACCCTGTAATGACATTCAGTGTTTTCTTGTATTTATGTTTCATCAATAATCATTCAGTTAGTTCCTACTATAGCAGAGCATGGTAAGAATATAAAGATGAATAAAATCAACTACTTGTGTAAAACAAAATGAATATGTAAATAATTATTTCAAATAAGATAACTTAACTTTGGAGTAATCAGAGCTTCTTCCAGATGTGCATCTCTCCTGGTTTTGTGGAGTTTCCTCACAGCATGGCTCCCCAAAGCCAGTCTTCAGTCCTGCCTCAAAGGAAGAAACCAAGATTGCCTCCAGTCCCCAAGCTGGAGGAGATGTCAACCTCTCAGCATTTGCCAAGGGAGAAAAAGAACAGCAAGAAGCAATTGAACATACTGATGAAGTGCAAAATGAAATAAACAGACTTAATGAAAAAGCCACTGAGGAGATTTTGAAAGTAGGAAAGAAATGTAACAACTCCACCAACCATTTTTTCAGAAGAGGTTGGAATTAATTGCCAAAAATCCCAAGTTTTTGGGTAACAACATATGTCAACCATCCACAAGTGTCTGCACTGCTTGGAGTATTCAGTCAGGTTATGGAATAGATTTTAATTTTGATGAAACCCTTACTTCAAAAATAAAGTTCTCTCCAAAGAATTTCATCGGAATGAGAGTGGTGATCCATCATCAAAGTCCACTGAAATCAAATGGAAATCTGGAAGGGATTGACAAAACGTTCAAGTCAACGCAGAATAAAGCCAGCGGTGAGACAGCATGAGGTATGGTGAGTGCTGTGAATTGTGTAAAACTGAGGAGTCACAGACCTGTACCCCTGAAGCAAATAATACATTATATGTTAATAAAAAAGAGACAGCATGAGGAACTGAAGAGCTCCACCTGGTTTACTGACCATTCTGAGGCAGGTGCATGAGTTAGGAGTGGTCATCAAAGATGATATTTGGCAAATCCATTACAGTACTACTTGGTTCTTCGTATGGATGATGAAGAAGGGGAAGGAAAGAAGATGCTGCTGATGATGAAGAAGAACGATTGGAAGATATTGAAGAAGGAGATGAGGATGAAGGTGAGGAAGATGAAGATGATGATGAGGGGACAGAAGGGGAAGGATGAAGGAGAAGATGAATAATGGAACACTGATGGATTCCAACCTTCCTTTTCTAATTTTCTCCAATCCTTGGGAACAAGTTGCAATCTTTCTTTTCCCCTCCTCTTGTGCTCATTCACCCTGTTTTTTGAAGTCTCTTTTCTCTCCCTTTATACCATGGTTCCCAACTAATTTGGGGGGAAAAGAATCTACCCCTTTCTGTTCCAAATTTATTTTTATTTCTTCCTGTCTCAACAAAAACTATGGAATCGACACCACCGTGCTCTGTGGGGAAAAAGAAAAACCTTCTGCTCCCTTAGCTATGCTGGAAGCTGGAGGGTAGTAGGCCCCTGTGTAATGCATAGAATTCTAGCTTTTTTCCTCCTCTTTCTGTATATTGGCCTCAGAGATTACACTGTCTTTATGTGAATTTGTGCAGTTAACATTTACCAACATGTACCTGTCTGCTTTCTCTTGTTTAAAAAAAAAAGAAACTTAAAAAAATGGGGTCAGAAAAGGGTGGGTTTGAGATGTTTGGGTAGGTTAAATGGACATTTTGACAACATGACTTCTCCTTTGACATGTTTAATTGTGATCTTCAATGTATATCCTTGCAGTTTAAGATGACACTTTTAAATAAAACTCTCCTAATGAGGCAAACAGGCTCTCTCTACATGACTGGTTTATATCCTTCCAGCTTAGCACTTAAAGAACAATAACTTCTCTTTCCCAATATCACTTATAATTATAATTATTATGTTATATATTACATATAATTATACTAATATAACAAAGGGGCATCTGGGTGGCTCAGTCTGTTAAGTGTCCAACTCTTAATTTCAGCCCAGGTCATGATCTCAGGGTTGTGAGATCAAGCCCCACGTTGGACTCCACACTTAGTGTGGAGTCTGCTTAAAAATTTTTCTCTCCATCTCCCTCAACCACCCCTCCCCCTGTTCGTGCTCACTCTCTCTGTCCTCTGTCTCTCTCTATAATTAATAAAAATATATATAACAGTATACTTAAAATTACATTATAAATGATTATACATATTAGCTCTGTATAATCACATGACCATTTCTGTGAAGGAAGGAGGCAAGGTACAATGACATAGAATGAGAGAAGTGCAGTTTTCGCAAAGAAATTATCATATAGGATAAGTAAAAGCAATAGATACCCAGTACAGTAAAAATCAGAAAGACTGCTCCTAATCAGTTTTCTATCCTAGGTGACTGGATAACAGAGGTCAGGAATGAAGAACATAGGGAAATTATCCTGCACTATCCTTGTGGGCCCAACGTAGTCACAAGGGTCCTTAAAAGTAGAAGAGTGATGTGAGATCTCTACATCATTCCTGACATTAAAGATGGAGGAAAGGAGCTATGAGCCAAGCAATGTCGGCAGCCTCTGGAAGCTAGAAAGATCAAAGAAACAGATTCTCTCTGAGGGTCTCCAGAAAGGAACACAATAGTGCTCACACCTTGATTTTAACCCAATGAGATCCAGGTCCAATTTCTGACATACTGAAATTAAAGATAATTTTAAAAACCACCCAAGTTAATGGTAATTTGTTTTAGCAGCAATAAAAAAGGAATATACCTCTTCCTATTTTAAAAAGAGTAAAAGAGAGGTTAAGTGATTTGGTAAATGGTCTGAGGCAAAGCAGGACTGAAGCCCAGACTCTAGAGTCTCAAGAAGTTCTCTACACTTCACACAAGTGTGTTAGAAATTCTTTCCTTTAGAAGTCATTATTTGGAAACACTGATTTCCTAGAAATAGGATAAAGAAGGAAAAGGCACTTTAATTTTCTTCTAAACTATTCTGTTAAATAACTATTAAGTATCCAATTAAAGAGAATGAAGTTAAATATGAATAGTTTTTTTGATCTGGAAGTTGAAGAGGTTGTTTGAATATGTGTGGAATGTGGCAAAACACTGGTAGAAATATTTAAGGTGATTTTTCAACTTGTTTCTTTTCAATCCGGCAAGTACTTTTTTCTCCATATTAATTTCCAAATGTCTTGGTTTATATTATATACTGCTTATAACTATAATTGTTCTCTAAGAAGCTATGAATCTTGCTGCATAAAAGGTACTGAGTTTTTTTTATGAGTAACTGCAAGTTTAGGAGTGGCTAGAGAGAGCTGAATTGCCCAGTCTAATTAAGGAAGAATTTAAAATTCCAGAGTAATCCAAGGAAGAGAGATGGGAAAGGAACGATTAGCAAGATGTCTGGGGACTGGGGTTTTTTATATGGAGTGGTGAAGACAATGGCAGCTAAAAGATCTAATGTGTTTCCAAGTTGTGGCCTACATAGCACTTAAGATAGCTCCCAGATCTTCAATTACATTTTGCTACATGCAACAGCTTTATATTTGTGGTTGCTCTAAAGGAAGTATAAAGGACCATTTTTGCCTTTCCTTTAAAATTATAAAGAAGTAAATAGCAATAGGTTATATAGAACAGGGAACAAAAATTGCTCAGAAACAGATAATCCAAGCCAGAGGAGCCCATGAAAGCATAAGCCCATCAGAAATGTGTATAAAATCATAAAGAGGACTGGATACTAAAATGCATGTAGGGGCACCTGGGTGGCTCAGTTGTTTGAGCATCCTATTCTTGATTTCAGCTCAGGTCATGACCTCAGGATTGTGGGCTTGAACCCGTGTCAGGCCCCACGTTCCATGGGGAGTTTGCTTGATGTTCTCTGTCCCTCTTACTCCCCCTGCTCTCTCTCAAATCAATAAATAAATCTATAAAATAAAATAAAATGCACGTAATAGGGATTGGAGTCAACTTTTTGTAGAGAGTTAAGAAGATGGATTGACTACAAAATCACCACCACCACTACTACTACCAAGAGTTGTAGTTGTAAATAAAAGTTCTCTATTATGTACCAGGCTCTGTACTTAACCTTTTAAATATATCACTTCATGCAACTCACATAGAAGTCCTATATAAGGTGGGAACTATTACAGTCCCATTTCACAAGATGATTATGAGTCATAAAGAGGTAAAATAACTGGCCCAAGATTTTACCCCTAGGAAATAAAAACTAGATATACTGTATTTGAACCCTGATCAGTTTTATTCCACAACTTTTAATCGGTAAAACCAGCATCTCCAAAAGTTAGTCTAGGGGCGCCTGGGTGGCTCAGTTGGTTAAGCGACTGCCTTCAGCTCAGGTCATGATCCCGGAGACCCGGGATCGAGTCCCACATCGGGCTTTGGGAAGCCTGCTTCTCCCTCTCTCACTCGCCCTGCTTGTGTTCCCGCTCTGGCTGTGTTTCTCTCTATCAAATAAATAAAATCTTAAAAAAAAAAAAGTTAATCTAGACCATCTGCGTGAATATGACTAGGGAGTGCTTGTTTTTAAAATGCAGGTTCCTAGGTCCCATTCAAGTCGGTTACATCAGAATTTTTTGTGTTAAGTTCTAGTTAATCCTCCTCTTATCAAAATATGACCCTTATGTGTATGTAATCCTTATGCTTAAGTGTGATCCTTATGCACACTTAAGTTTGAGAACTACTACCCTATCATGTTTCATTCAAAGGGAAATTAACAGTCCCATATACGGTTGGTCAGGCAACCCTTAAGAATACTTAGGATAGCACTGGACTTTGGAATTGGTACTGAAAACTTATCTAGGGTATTCATTCTTTGCTATCTACTTATATACATGTACAGTGTAGGAATCAGAAAAGAGTTGGAGGTGGAAAACTAAAAATTGGTGTTGCTTTGGGGGATATACTATGCAAAGCACTTATGTTAACTCATTTAATTTCAAATAATTATTCAAGCTAACTATCCTGACCTACAGATAATACAGAGGTCCAAGTCTTTAGATTTCTTTTTTGTAAATAACTGCGTGAGTCTTGTAACTATTCTCCTCCCTGTCCATCATCTCTCTCCTATACTGCCTATTAAATATTCCAAAAATGTGAAATAGAGCATACCTAACAAAGACTGCAAAATATAAATGTACAAATTCAGTGGTAGTAATAAACCAAAATCCAAGTACCCATATCGAGCCCAGAAACAGAATATTACCATATCTCAGATGCATCCTATGAGACCTCATTCATTGTCCCTATCCAAAGATAAACAGTACCCTGAATTAATTGTTCTCTTGCTTTCCTGTATGTTTATTGTGGGACTTTTTGTTCTTATTTTGCTACCTAAGCATATAAGCATATAGGTCTTAAAATGCACTCTTCAGTTTTGCCTGCTTTTGAAATTTCTAAGAATTTGTCAGAATTCTTTTGTAACTTGCTCCTTTCACTCAACATTGTTTTTAAGTTATAATCATGTGGATATATATACTATAGTTCATTCATTTTGCATGTTTTAGTATGAGTATACTGTTGTATGAATATACCATAAATTATGTACCCTTTATACTGTTAATGGATATTAAGACTGTGTAATTTTTAAACAATGTTGCAATAAGTATTTTGCTTATAAATACACATTCAACAATTTATTTAGGCACATAGCTAATAGTGGAATTATGGGGTGTTAGAATTTAAATGTGTTCTATTTTCCTGGATATAGCAAACTGTTTTCAGAAGTGGTTATGGCAATTTATACCCAATTCCTGTTGCTCCACATCCTCACATAGATTTAATTTTGTTTAACTTTTCCATTTTAACCAATCTGGAAAGTGCTTTTAATTTCCATACTGAAGATATTGAACATCTGTGAAATTTCTATTCATTACTTTAACCTGCTTTTTTATTGAGTTGTTACCTATTTTATTGATTTTTAGGGGATTTACTGAATCCCAATCCTTTGTAAACTATACTGTGGCAAATTATCTTCTCTCCATTCATGGTTTGAGTTTTTATTTTCTTTATGATATTTTTAATGTATTTATATTTTTATCAACTTTACTGAAGAAAAATTGACATATAATAAACTGCACACATTTAAATGTACAAAACTTTTTTGAAAATAATATACACATAAACAAACATGCATGAGGTCATCACCACAATCATGATATTGAACATATCCATCATCTTCAGACGTTTCACCATGCCCCTTTGTAATCTTTCCTTCATACTTCTTGCCCATCTATTTCCAGGCAATGACTTATCTGCTTTTAATGTTCTCATGCAATATGTACACTTTTTTGGCCTGATTCCTTTCACTTACTGTAATAATTTTTAGATTAATCCACATTGTTTCATGTATCAGCAGTTGATTTTTATTGCTGAGTAGTATTCTATTTATGGCTGTGCTTTTACCTATTGATCAATCCTTAGGTTGTTTCAAATTTTTGACTAATAAGGCTACTGTGAAGTCTTCATATAGAGATATACTTCATTTATCTTGGGTAAATACATAGGAGTAGAATGATTGGATTATATGGGACAAACATGTTTAACTTTTAAAGAAACTGCCAAATTGTTTTCTGAAGATATTCTACCATTTTACATTCTCAACAGCATTGTACAAGGGTTTCAGTTCCTCTACATTAGCACTTTAGGAAATCAATCTTTTAAATTTCCTACATTCTAACAAAGTATATTATTTTAATGTGGTTATAATTTACATTTAAATAATGACTGCTGATTCTGAGTACTTCTTCCTGTGCTTATTTTTCATCCATGTATCTTTTTTGGCAAAATGTCTGTTCAGACTTTTTAGCTATTTGTTACTGGGTTTTTTTCTCTTTCTTTATTGCATTTTTGAGATTTTAATCTTGAATACAAGTCTTTCGCCAGATGTGTTTTTACAAATATATTCCTTCAGTTTGTAGTTTGTCTTTTAATTCTATTAACAGTATCTTTCAAAGAAAAGAAGTTATACTTTTAATGATGTTATTAATCTTTTTGGGGGGGCGGATCATGCTTTTGTGTTATACCTAACAAATTTTTGCCCTAACCCTGAGTCACAAATTTAAAGCTCTGCTGAATTCTCCAAACATTTAAGAAAGAAAGAATACCAATTCTGCAGAAAATTGAAGAGGAGGGAATACTTCTCAACTCACTTTTTGGGGGCCAGCATTACTCTGATACCAAAACCACACAAAGAATGCAAGAAAAGAAAACTACAGAACAGTATCAATCATGAACATATATGTAAAAATTCTAAGTGAAATTTTAACAGATCAAATCCAACAATATATAGAAAGGATAATATGTCATGGCCAAGTAGGGCTTATCCTAAAAATGTAAAATTGTCTTAACATTTGAAAATCAATGTAATTCACATTAACAGAGCAAAGAAAATTTTTAAAAATACAATCATCTGGGGTGCCTGGGTGGCTCAGGTTAAGCCACTGCCTTTGGCTCAGGTCATGATCCTGGAGTCCCTGGATCGAGTCCCTGGATCGAGCCCCATATCAGGCTCGCTGCTCAGCAGGAAGCCTGCTTCTCCCTCTCTCACTCCCCCTGCTTGTGTTCCCTCTCTAGCTGTGTTTCTATCTGTCAAATAAGTAAAATCTTTAAAAAAAAAATACAATCATAGTAGGTGCAGAAAATCATTTGAGAAAATCCAATTTCCATTCCTAATTTGGAAAAAAAAAACCAAAACGAACAACACAAAACCTCTCAGCAAACTAGGACAAGGGAATTTCTTCAAACAGATAAATGACCTCTACAAAACTCCTACAGCTAGGATTCGATCGAAAGATCGAATTTTTTTCCTAAGGTTAGAAACATGATATGGATGACTGCTCTCACCACTTCTTTTTTTTTTTAAAGAATATATTTTTTTAAGATTTTATTTATTTATTTGACAGAGCGATCACGAGTAGGCAGAGGGGCAGGCAGAGAGAGTGGAGGAAACAGGCTCCCCGCTGAGCAGAGAGCCTGAGATCATGACTGAGCCAAAGGCAGAGGCTTTAACCCACTGAGCCATCCAGGCACCCGCTCTCACCACTTCTATTTAACATTCTACTAGAAGTTCTATCCAGTGCAATTAGGCAAGAAAAATAATAAAAATCCCTCCAGATTGAAAAGGAAGAAGTAAAATCTTATTTGCAGAAGATTTTGTATGTAAAAAATATGGTCAAATTTATTAAAAAGCTTTTAGAACTAATAAATGAGTTTAGCAAGGTTGCCTGATACTGGGTCATTATTTTAAAATCAATTGTATTTTTATATTTTAGTAATAAGCAATTAGAAATTGAAATTTTAAAAAGGTTAAATATCATCAACAAATATGGAATGCTTAGGAATAAATCTGACAAAAGATGTGCAAGACCTATAAACTAAAACCTATAAAACATTGCAGCAAGAGGTTAAAGAAGAACTAAGTAAATGGAAAGAAACACCATATTCATGGATCAGAAAATTCTGTTTAAGATGTCAGTTCCCTCAATACTCGTCTGTTGATTCAGTACAATCCCAAGCAAAAATACAGCAGGTTTTCCTTATAACATTGGCAAGCTGATTCTGAAATTCATATGGACTGCAAAAGACTTAGAATAGTTAAAACAGAGGCACCTGGGTAGCTCAGTTGGTTAAGCAACTGCCTTTGGCTCAGGTCATGATCCCGGAGTCCCAGGACTGAGCCCAGCATTGGGCTCCCTGCTTGGTGGAAAGCCTACTTCTCCCTCTCTCACTCCCTCTGCTTATGTTCCCTCTCTAGCCGTGTTTCTCTCTGTCAAATAAATTAATAAAATCTAAAAAAAAAAAAAAAAGTTAAAACAACTTTGAAAAAGAACCAAGTTGGGAAACTTATACTACATGAATTAAAGATTTATTATAAAGTTATAGAGTATTAGAGAAACGAAACTAATAGGACATATAGAGATATATGTAAGAGGAGATTTAATATAGAAATTGGTTCACACAGTGCTAGAGGCTGAGAGGTCCCACAGTAACTAACTGCAAGCTGGAGAACAAGGAAAGATGGTGGTATAATTCAGTCTGAGTGACAACCTGAGAACTGAGGGAGCTGAGGTGTAACTGAAGTTTGAGGCTGAAGGCCTGGGGGAACAGGCTGCAAAGCTGATATAAGTCTAGAGTACAAAGGTCCCAGACCAGGAGCTCTTGACATCTGTGCGCAGGAGGAAATGGATGCCTCAGCTCAAGAAAAAAGAATTCAGCCTTCTGCCTTTTTGTTCTATCTGGGCCCTAAAGGATTGGATAATGCCCACCCACATTGGTGAGGGTAGATATTCTTTACTCAGTGTACTGATTACATGCTAATCTGTTCTAGCTACAGTCTCACAAACACACTCAGAAATTGTTTCACCAGCTAGCTAAGCATCCCTTAGCCCACTAAAATTGCAACATGAAATTAAGCATGTGTACAGTAAATCAACAGAATGTGCTGTTGGCATAAAGATCAACCGAACAGAATAGAGAATCTAGAAATAGACCTATACATATATTTTCAATTGACCCTTAACAAAAGTGTTATAAGGTTAAGTTACACATTCAATGCAGAAAGACAGTCTTTAAACAAATGGTTCCACGATTAGATATCCATATTTTAAAAGCTTTAATTCTTATGTCACACAATAAAGAAAAATTAACTCAGAAATATATATATATAAATGTAAAACCTAAAACTTTAAGAGATTTTCTAGTTAGATTTTTGCCATTAATTTCTAATAGCTGTTGCATAGTTTTTAAAGTACATTCTTTGCATTATTTTACTCTTTGAATTTGTGTATACTTACTTTATGGCCAGTTATATGGTCACATTTTATATGTGCTACCAGCCTGCATGAAAAGAACTCTTCCAGTAATAAGACAGTCTGTTCCATGGCAGTATGTCCTGCTGTCAACCCTGAGCTATTGAGCTCTCTCATTGTAAATTCCTCATTGCCTTAGTGAAGAATGTATTCTCTGAGTTCTTCCAAGAAATGAAGTCAGGTGGTGGGTTCTTCAGTCTCACTTTAAATATCTATTCAAAATTTTAATACCTGGGGGTGCCTGGGTGGCTCAGTGGGTTAGTCTCTGCCTTCGGCTCAGGTCATGATCTCAGGGTCCTGGGATTGAGGCCCACCCTGCTTCCTCCTCTCTCTCTGCCTGCCTCTCTGCCTACTTGTCTCTCTCTTTCTGTCAAAGGAATAAATAAAAAAAATCTTTAAAAAATTTAATATCTGGAACTTTCTGAGTCTTCCTTTAATACTGTTCCAAAGCATTTCTATTATTCCCACCTCATTTATGTAGGCATCATCATGTTCAAGCTTCCAAATGCTGTCTGAAACTGCATTAGGACTAGCTCCAGGCATCCTTGCCAGAATGTTGAATCACAAGGCATGGGAGGGTGTTCCCTATGCCAATAAAATTTTCCCTATCCAGTCTTATATTTCCTTACCCTCACTACCACCAGACTACTCCCACAGGTATCCCTTTAGTTCCTCCAAGTACTTCTTTAGCTGGAACTTGAAATTCCTTTCATGTGTAAGGTGCTGTCAACTCTTGTTATTTGGGGTAGTTATTTTCTATAATGTCACTGAGCCATTATTTGTAGGACAAATACATGGTTAGACTTCTACTAGTCTAGAGTCACAACACTTTCCTCAACTGATCAATACACACCTTGCTTTATGCAACTTTCCATTTTAAAACACTTATTTAATATGTAATATCTATTGTGGTGCCTGGGTGGCTCAGTCTGTTAAGTGTCTGTCTTCAACTCAGGTCACAATCCCAGGGTCCTAGGATAGAGCCCTGGATTGCACTCTATGCTCAACGAGGGGCCTGCTTTTCCCTCTCTCTCTGGCTGCTCTTCTGCCTACTTCTGTGCTCTCTCTCTCTCTTTCTCTCTGTGTCAAATAAATAAACTCTTTTTTTAAAAAATGTAATGTCAGTTCGTTATCATTGAACTCATAGCCAGTAACACTGTAAAACATGACTAAATGAAGCTAATCTAACAAATATATTTACTCTGTAAGACATCATAGCTTTCTTGCACTTGGAAACACTAGACAGCATTTCAAAACTACCATGGGGGTAGTTTTTTAACTACTACGTTTAGTAGTTTAAACTGAATAATCACCAACAAGAAACACAAAAATGTGGAAAATATGATACTAAATAGGCTGGGAAAACTTGGTTTACAGTATAAGCACTGAAACAAGAAGGCAGAGCATGGTCTTGTTTGACTTCAGCTGGGTGTGTGTGCAACAGGCGGCTCAGATTTTTTGCAGCTATGCATATGATGACAAATGACCATGCAAGAGCAGTGAGTATTGATTTTGGCTTACAAATAAATTTTAGTGAGTAGGCAAATTCACAAATACGGAGTTCATGAGTAGTCAGGGTCAACTGTATTTTCTGCTCAAGGAGAGACATCTTTCTGTTCAAGAAGAAGGTAGATATTGATGCTGACATTATTTTTGAGGCACATGTTTCAGATGAGGTTCTTGCAAGATTTTTAGCTAAGCAGAGACTGCTCTCTTCTAACAATAGGTAGGGGTCTGTTCTGCCATTCAGAGTATTCTGGTGGTATTAGTTTCAGCTTGCCAATGAGTTTTAGGTTCCCTTCCTTTTCCTATCAGGACCGTGTTGATGTTGGAGACCTGAAAAGGCTGGGCATTCCATATATATCATAGCACTGATACTCTTATAAGCAAACAGATCTTGAGTCTAATTTTCATAGAGCTTGGAGAAGATAAGGATCACCTTAAACAATACTATCAAGTCACATATGTATGAATTAATAGTTGGACGGCCTGAGCTTGTCTTTTTCTTCTACAGGCTTCTAAAAGAGTTAACAAGAACCTACAGCAGCTCCACCATTCTTATAATTACTACTGTTCCCATACTTTACAAATGCCATAGCCATCCTGTAATCCAATGCTTTATTTTTTACCTTCACCTATCCCTATCCCAATCCCAATCCACCACCACAAAAAAGAGAGAATAGTGAGCAAATTTCTAAAACCAAAAAGCAAAGAGAGTGCTAGCTTTATTTATCAGGTGTTAAAATGTATTTTAAAGCCAAGGTGAAGTGACAGCATTATGGTAACATAAGATCACTGCAGTTGTTTTTGTCCTCTCCCTCACCATGAAGGGAAAAGCATCAGTTTCCTTTGACCAGCATCATGGCCATTTGTTGGGTTATTTAATTTGTCAGTTTTACGGCAGTGACATAATTTGAGCTTCAGAAAATGTTGATACCACTTAAAATCATTTTCTTCTTTATCCAGGTGTAGGAGGTACAAAGAGGACAGTAAAATCTGAGAGCCTGGTAGCCCTCCCCGAAAAATGCTGTTAAGAAGTGGTGAGAGGTATTCTTTTTAGTTCTCAATGGGGGAATGTGGGAGGAGGGTGGAATGTGTTCCTAACTGCAAGGAAGCTCTAATATACCTTACAGAAAAATGTGTGTGTTAAATAAGCTTCATTAAGACATGACTTACAGTGCTATTGGCTGTGGGTGTAATGTGTAATTTCCCCCCTCTCCAACAACAAATATTTAGCACCCATCCATGAATAAAAGTAACTTTGTGGGAGCTGTGTGATCCAGCACTACAGCTCTGGCCAAAGGCACCAGGAAGAGTCTCAGCCACTCACGTCAGGTAATACAGGCAGATGGACCTTGATCCTGGCTAGAGATAGTGAAATGATGCATTAAGTAGCTCCAGACCTTCTTTTTTTTTTAAATTAACATATGATGTATTATTTGTTTCAGAGGTACAGGTCTGTGAATCATCAGTCTTACACAATTCACAGCACTCACCATAGCACATATCCTCCCGAATGTCCACCACCCAGCCACCCTATTTCTTCCACTCCCCTCCCTTCCAGTAACCCTGTTTGTTTCCTGAGAGTAAGAGTCTTTAATGGTTTGTCTCCCTCCCCAGTCCCATCTTGTTTCATTTTTCCTTCCTTTTACCCCACGATCCCCTGCCCTGCCTCTCAAATTCCTCATATCAGAGAGATCATATGATGGTTGTCTTTCTCTAATTGACTTATTTTGCTTAGTGTAATATCCTCTAGTTCCATCCATGTCATTGCAAATGTCAAGATTTCATTTTTTGATGGCTGCATAGTATTTCATTGTATATATATATATATATACCACATCTTCTTTATCCATTTGTCTGTTGATGGGCATCTAGGCTCTTTCCAAAGTTTGGGTATTGTGGACACTGCTATAAACATTCAGGTGCACATGCCCCTTTGGATCACTGTTTTTATCTTTAGGGTAAATACCCAGTAGTGCGATTGCTAGGTCATAGGGTAGCTCTATTTTCAACTTTATGAGGAACCTGCATACTGTTTTCCAGAGTGGCTGTACCAGTTCCAGCCCTTCTTGATCTCAAACTAGGAGCCCCTGGAAAACACAGTCCTAGACAATCACCTTTGGATGAAGAGAGCCTTTGCTGAAGTCTATATTTCCAGAAGAGAAGATCTAGCACTCTGTTAGAGAAGAGGAATGTAAGTTTTGAACTTGGATGCATTGGAGTGAATAAGAGGAACAGTTTGAGTTTATCCAAATAACTCCTCCCTCAGAGTGGCACAGTTTAGGGCTAAGAGAGCTTTTCCTGGGTCTATGATTTCTCCTGTGGGGGAAAGGAAGAGTGTGAGTGAGCATCCAGCTTTCCCAGCTGTGTGGGTGCTGTCTAAGAAACTCATTTCTCTCTCACCCTGTTTAGAGAACTAAGTGGAGAGCTTCATGACTGGAGGGTGGGAAAAGTCTGGCGAAGTGATACATATGACTCAGAGGGCATTAAAGGGACAATGGGTCCTATTAACTGCCTTATGAACTCCATCAAGTAGCCTACTCACAAAGTGCTGAGAAAACCTCATCTGTGCATACCCCCAATTGGCCCATGGGCAGGGCAACTCTAGCATCTTCTGTGCCTCATCAACACAGCCTTTCCACTCTGGCCAATATCCTGTGCATGGTTTTAAAGACAGTGGGATAAATCAAGCTTTAGAGGATGGCTTGTGAGCATGCAGAGAAAGCAGGCCCATATCTGCATGCCAGCAACTTGAGATGTGTCACCACCTTTGGGAAAACAAGGGGCTGTCAGCACTGGGCTTGGTGTATTGCAGAATTGAGAGAAGACACAAACTTAATAATTCTACCACAAGAGGGAGCAAGATGCATGGAGCAGGTGTATTAACAGGTTTGAGAGAATCTCAGAATCTCTAGCAAGGTTATTGGAAGGTACTTCTCACCGAAGGCATTTAGTAAAGACTGGAGGAGCTGATACTATTTCAAATAAGAAGACAACAACACAAAACTCTACAGAATATTTTTTAAAAATCAAGAAACTCTGACACTACTGAAGGATCACAGTATCTTCCAGTAACTAAACCCAAAGACATGCAGATCCTCAATGTACCCAATAAAGAATTCAAATTAACTTTTTAAGGTGAACTTGATGAGCTACGAGAAAATACAGATAAATACTTCAATTAAATCAGGAAAACAATACATGAACAAAATTAGAAGTTTAATGAATAGATATATATCAAAAAAAAGAACCAAACAGAAATTCTGCAGCTGAAGAAGTCAGTAAATGAAATGAAAAATGCAATAGAGAGGACCAATTGCAGACTTGATCAGGCAGAAGAATCAGTGAAATTGAAGACAAGAACTTTGAAATTATCCAAACAGAGGAAAACAAAGAAAAAAGAATGAGAAAGAATGAGGAAAGCCTACCTGAACTACAGAGTACCATTGAAAGGACCAATTTGCAAGTCATTGGAGTTCCAGAAAGAGAAGAGAAGAAGGGAGAAGAAAGCTTATTTAAAGAAATAATGGCTGAGGACTTCCCAAATCTGGAGAGAATTTTGGATATCCAAGTTCATGAAGTTTATAGGTCATTCAACAATTTCAACTTAAAGAAACTCTCTCCAAGACACATTATTTAAAAAACTATCAAAAAAAGCTTACAACTTACAAAGCATCCCACAAAGCTATCAGTGAATTTCTTAGCAGAAAACTTGCAGGCCAGGAGAGGGTGGGATAATATAAGCAAAATGTTAAAAGGAAAAAACAACAACAACAAAACTGTCAACCAAGAGTACTTTACCTGGCAAAGCTAGCCTTTAGAAATAAAAGAGAGATAAAGACTTTTCCAGATAAACAAAACCTGTAGGAATTCCCTACCACTAAACCTATCTTATGAGAAATGCTGAAAGGAGTTCTTCAAGCTGAAAAGAAAGAATGCTATTTAGTACATATGAAAATATACAAAACAGTGATAAAAGTAATATATATAGTAAAATTCAGAATAGTTCAACACTATAATATGATTGTATGTTAACTCCACCAGTAGAGGACTAAAGGGCAAAAGTTTAAAAAAATAATTATGAATACAATAATTTGTTAATGAATACATAATATAAAAAGGTAAATTGTGACATCAAAAACAGAAAAGAGGGAGTAGAATCTTTGTATGTCATCAAGGTTAAGTTGTTATCAGTGTAAAATAAACATACCTATAAGAGGTTTTATGTAAACCTCATGCTAACTGCAAATCAAAAACCTATAGTAGATTCACAAAAGATAAAGAGAAAAGAATCAGAGCATATTACTATGGAAAAATCACCAAATCACAAAGGAAAGCAGCAAGAGAGGATGAGAGCAATAAAAGAACTGCATAACAGCCAAAAAAAAAAAAAAAGGATAGCTAGCATTAGTGAGTCCTTACCTAACAATAATTACTTCATATGTAAATGGGTTGAATTCTCCAATGAAAAGGCATACAGTGGCTGAATGGAAAGCAAAACAAAACAGAACAAGATCCAGCTATATGCTTCCTACAAGACTCATTATATATGTACCCAACATCAGGACACCTAAATATATTAAGCAAAACTAACAGATTTGAAGGGAGAAATAAACAACAATATTACAATAGTAGGGGATTTCAATACCCCATTTTTAACAATGGATAGATCATTTAGACAGAAAACCAACAAGGAGATGTTGGACTTGAACCATACATTAGACCAAATGGACCTCACAGACATTTATAGAACATTCCATCTGACACACATATAGGACAGTATCCAGGATAAATGACCATCACAAAAAAGAGCAAATTTAAGAGTAAAACATACCAACTATCTTTTCTGATTATAAAACTATTTCTGAGTATAAAACTAGAAGTCAATAATAGGATTTGCTGGTGTATTGATTGTGTGATGTTGGAGGAGGAATGGAATCAAGGAAGATACATAAATTTTTACCTAGAACAATTCAAAGACTGACATTTGACATTGATTAAGGTAACAGAAGTGAGGGGAAGCAGGTTTGGTGGGGATTGAGAGTGGAAATTAAGAGTTCGGTTTTGAACCCATTTAAATTAGAGATGACCATTAGACATCCAAGTATCAATGTCAAAAAGGCAACCAGAAATATGAATCTTGAGCTTAGGTAAGAGGTTAGATATAATTGCCCCTTGTGTACAAGTTTCTTAGGAGACTTTACCATTGCACCTAAGAACCTGGCATAAGTTCCCTGAAACACTTACCTAGAAGACATTTAAAATGACATTTCAAGGCATGCTGCATCTACAATTAGTGCCTCACTCCCAAACTCTGCCACCAGACCAAAGTCAACTCCTCCCTCTGTCTCTCTCTTCGTCCCTGCCCTCCTTCCTTCCCTCCCTCGCCCCTCCCCATTCCTTTCTTCTCCTTTCCTCCCCTCTTCTCTCCTTTCCTCTCCTTTCTTTTCTCTTTTCTATTCTGTGTTCTCTCTTTCTTTCTTCACCATCTGCTATACTTCTTAGGAGATTAAAAGAAGTTTTGGGTCCTGCTTCCTGACTGCTTACGAGGAGGCAACCATTGACCCTAATGGCTGCACTCCTGCCTTTTCCATTGACCAATACTTCCTCACATGGGCTGGATTAGGACTAGCATGACATAACCAAGTAGAATAGAGACAAGAAAAGGCAAACAATAAATTTTTTAGAGCAATGTAAATCCATCAGAGACCTACACCTAACCTATGATATATATATTATTTGTCCAGTGACTACTAGGAATAAATTCTCATGCCAGTAGTATTCCACTGATTTCTCTTTTAATACTTTTATTGTGATTCAGTTAAAACTTCATTTTGATAAATAACAGAATGTTAGTAGATATTATTATTAAGAAATAACCTGTCATAAGAAAATTGATATTACAGTTAACTACAAATTTGCTTTACATTTCCAATAAGATTGCTTAAGCAGTCTTTCCTTATGGTCTAAATCATTGGCTAAATCCAATTCTTATTTTTAGCTCATAATTTAAATTACTTTTCCCAAAGATGTCTATGTTTACTTAAGCCAGGCCACTACGGTAAAAACAAGAAATTTATAAGCATATTATATCACTCCCTTGATTAATTACCTCTAGTCTTCTCTCACTGATGATAAAATAAACTCCAAACTCCATAGCTTCATTTCAGCTGCACAGGAAAGTTGGTGTCTTTGTTACTCCACAAAAAAAAGATTCAAGTGGGTGCCTGGGTGGCTCAGTGGGTTAAAGCCTCTACCTTCGGCTCAGGTCATGATCTCAAGGTCCTGGGATCAAGGCCCGCATCTGGCTCTCTGCTTGGCAGGGAGCCTGCTTCCTCCTCTCTCTCTCTGCTTGCCTGCCTCTCTGCCTACTTATAATCTCTCTCTGTGTCAAATAAATAAATAAAGTCTTAAAAAAAAAAAGATTCAAGAATGTTATTCTGAAATGGCTGGAGACCTGATTAGATAAGGGGGTTTAGGGGGGTACTTTCAGTGGGTGAACAACTTAAAGGAACATTCATAAGCAGACCTATCTGGGACTGGAGTGCAGAACATGGGCTAGAAGACAGAAGAAAATAAGTTGTGTGGCTTTAAATTCTAGAGAGCCTATAAGACTTTTATTAGAAATTTTAATTGGATTGGACTAGTATTTGGAGGCCATTTTATAGCATCTGAAAACAGGTATATGATAGTACAATTTTTCCTTTAGGAATATGATTCATATTATAATTTGTAAGTTAGATTTGTCTGAGGGTGTACTGTCTTTGAGGCTTCCAATTGAGTAAAGTAAATCAGAAGGAAACATTTGTAGTTGATTTAATTGCATTTACCTATTTCTTTTGATTAATATTGCAGTTCTGATGAAAATAAGAAACCTTATGGTCTCAGTGAGGGAATAGACATAATATGATAGTGAACAATCAGTATAATGTCTTTCCTGGACCCATGCCCTGGTGTCCTTTTTAAACAACATTTTCTTTGAAACTTAAAAATAAGAATAAAAATCAATATTTCACCCTCAGGGTGTGTGTGTGTGTGTGTGTGTGTGTGTGTGTGTGTGTGTGTGTAGATTTTGAGGACAATTACAAGGTCAAGAGAGTGTTTGGGTTTTTTTGGCTTTAGTTAGCCTAGATACTAGGTAAATGTAACTAGGACAAGATGCATTTTAAGCTCTCATTGCACTATTACATTAACTAATTTATGACAACTTGCATACTCTCAAAGTCTTTGATGTAATGAAGAAAAATAGTTTCTGAATGGAAATAAAATTTTTATATTCCTTGGACTTAAAAAGGTCAAGAATTCTTTTCAATTAAAGACATACACTATTTATAAGGAAAAAGGTCCAGAGGGGAAGTTTTTTGATTCCCTTGGGATTCTAGGTCTAATGTGTTATCCTAAGCTCATTTTTTTTTCTAGTTTCAGAAAAATAAATTGACAGAGACAGTAAGTAGCTTGTATCATTTGTCTTGTTCTTTTAAAAATATCAAAATATTCAATTTATGTCCTTAGAAAGTAAAAGTGACCCAAATAATTGGGGAAAGTAGGCAATAATTTCTAAGCTTTAAATCAGATTTGAATAAATCTAAAAATCTTGATTTTTCTGTTGAAATATCAAAGCAAGGAAAAGTGTGACTTTACCAACATATCTGGAATATTCTAATTCAATTAAAGGAAAGTGTTCTGTCTTTAGCAAGGGCAACTTTAAAAAAGGCATTATATATAATTTTCTCAATACCAAATTAGTGACTGTACAAAACAGTTTATGAAATAAATAGAATGAAGTCTGATTCTTGAATTTTTAATTCAGACATCCTCTTAAGATGATATTTTACTACAACTATATTTCTGGGGTTATAGACAGATGCCATTGGATAAGGGCCATGACCTAAAGAGACTTAATATATCTGGAAGTCTAGATTAAGTATTCCATAAAAATAAGTCTTTAAAAGTACATCGTCATGGGTCATGTCTAGTTCTGAAAATTTCAGAAGTAATTCTAGTCTACTGAAAAGGGAACACAAGAGAAAAATGTGTAAAAGGTAGAGCATAGGTACAGAGCTAGAACTCTTGAGACAAAGATATAAGCACTGCTTTCAAGACCGGTCCTTGTGCAGATTTAGATGCTCTCTATCTCTAGTCCATCATTTTTCTAACCCTCATTTACCTCATCAGTAAAATAAGAGAAACTACTGTCTACCTTATGCTATTGCTGTGAAGATTAAAATGGGCTAAATCATGTAAAGTACTTAGCATAGCTATGATGCAAAGTAAATGCTAAATAAAAATGTTTGTTACCTTTTGCCGGCATTGTTGCCACAGCTTCTGTGTCAGTAGAGTTCATTCAGAGAAGAAACACAACTATGAGCTATGCAGAATAAGGGATTTATTATATGGGATAGATCACAGATGTAGAAGAAGCTAGTCAAGAAGTCTATGTCAAACTGTATGGCCTTTGCATCTGGTGGGGGGGGGCCAATGTCACTAGAGGTTAACTGGGCTCTGCCAGCTTCAAGAGAGCCACATGAGAACTGGAGGAGAGCAAGGACAGACTAGATCTTGCAATAATGAATGGAACCCATGAGAATAAACTGGATTCCATGAAGACAACATGAACCTCGATGGTGTGAGGGACCTGCTGGAGAAGTTGGTATTCTTTACCATGGAGTTTCATATATACCTGGCCCAGGACACTAGAAGACATCAGAGGAGACTGGGAAATGATATCCCACAGTATCAAGGGTGACTACAAGATTAACAATGATAAGCGTGAGCTGCTACACTGATGGCATCCTGCATCAAATTTTAGAACACAAAAATGGCAGCTTTAAAATTTTTCCACCACATAGATTTTGGGGAAATTTCTCTTGTGGCCAATCCTAACCTGAGACTACACAGGTAAGGGCATTACAGGAGACATAGGTCCAGCTTGGCTAAGCTAAAAGATGAAAAGCCGCTACAGCTCCTGTCAACTTAACATTTGTACACGCTTCTTTAAACTATACTAAATTGTCAAATACAGATGACAAAAAAACGCTTCCATCTAAAATGTTATCAGTATTTCTTATAGAATCAAATCATGCACACTTTTTCTCCAAAGAGGATACAAATATCCTTGTACATTTGGATCATGTACATTTTTTTTCTAGATGATGGATCACATACACTTCTGATGCCTGTAACTTACGTTCTGCGATACTAGGCTATTTTTAATCTATCTTACATTAGATAATTTGTCTCTGCAACTGATCAGATAGTTGTAGCTGGTATCTGTCATTTCCTCCTTTTGCTACCTGTTTGCCCTCAGCACTACCTTAGTAGGTCATTGTTCCTTTTTTGGTGGGTGACTCAAACTTTCATTTCTGAAGGGTCTGGGTCATTAACAGTCCTGCCTATCCTGGGTTGTTGTAGTTTTCCATTGACTTATTTTAAACAGCTTTGTTGAGGTATAATTTACATACTATTTTTTGTGTACAACTCAGTGATTTTTTCTAAAAGATTTTATTCATTTATTTGACAGAGAGAAACACAGCCAGAGAGGGAACACAAGCAGAGGCAGTGAGAGAGGGAGAAGCAGGCTTCCTGTCGAGCAGGGAGCCTGATGTGGGGCTCGATCCTGGGACTCTGGGATCATGACTTGAGCCGAAGGCAATCGCCTAACCAACTGAGCCACCCAGGTGCCCCACAACTCAATGATTTTTAGTAAATGTACTGAGTTGTTTAGCCACCATCACAATTCAATTTTAGAGCATTTTCATCATTCCAACAAGATCCCTCATTTCCCTTTGTAAACAATTCCCATTCCTACCCTCAGCCAAGAAACAAGAACCTACTTTCTGACTGTAGATTTGCCCTTTCTGAGCATTTTATATAAATGAAATCATATAATATGTGATCTTTTTTATTTGCCTTCTTTAAGTAGCATAATGTTTCTGAGGGTCATCTGTGTTGTAGTATGTATTGGTAATTTTTTCTTTTGAGTTATATCACAGAACATGGAAGTATCCTGAGTTGTTTCCAGTGATCTTTTATGTTCCAGACATATTCTTCTTCCCTTATTGTATAGTAGCAATGCAATGTTCCCTCGATAGAATCAATTACCCCAATAATACATTTAACTCTCTTTCTTATTGATTAACAGGCATAACCAACCCCAAACAGGCAGATAGCAATCTCAACTTCTAATTTAATGGAACTGCTGCTCTGTCTCCTGATGGAAATATGCCATCCTTGGGAACTAAGAACTCTAGACCAGCAGAGCCCAAACTTTAGATCAGCAGCCCAAAGTCATAAACACAGGAAGCAAAACTTTTCATAGAGGATCACAGAGGGAAGTATCTATACATCCTATACATAAAGGGAAAGCATGCAACAACAAAAACTAAAAAACATGACTATATAGTTAGCCTACAGCCTTATCTGCTTGCATGTCATTGTAATCCATGGTGGTGTGATGTGCATATGTCCGTAGGGGTCTAAGAACTCTGAGCTGATAGGAAATGATAAGAAATTACACAATAACATAGAGTCACAAGGCAAACAAATATGTTATTTAAAATGTGTTTTACTTGCATGATTTTTGCATAAATTTTGATTTTGAAAATGTTGCATTAAATATTATATGATCTTGATTACTAAGGTTTTTGACGCTCATTTAAATTTCATACCCTATATGAATGCTTCACTCATTTCATCCTAATTCTGACCCTGATTAGAGATAATACTGAGAGGGAACATTCCCATTTCAACCAATTGATTCCCAGACCTATAAACTCTTGGAAATAGGAGAGCATCATACTGATTTCGAACAAACACTGTATCCTAGGGCATGTAATGCCAGGCTTGTAAAGTCTTGTCATCTAGCTGATGCTTTTAACTGAGTTTTCAAAAGGCTCTTCCACCATCCTGTCAAGCCAGCATGTCCTTCAGGATGTTGGAGTACATGAAGAGACGAGTGAATTCCGTGTGTTTGGTTGCCATACTTCATTTGCCAAATTGAACTTCTTTTTTTTTTGTAAAGATTTTATTTATTTATTTGACAGAGAGAAACACAGCTAGGGAGGGAACACAAACAGGGGGAGTGAGAGAGGGAGAAGCAGGCTTCCTGTAGAGCAGGAAGCCCCATGTGGGGCTCGATCCTGGGACTCTGGTATCATGACCTGAGACGAAGGCAGACGCTTAACGACTAAGCCGCCCAGGCGCCCCTAAATTGAATGTCTTGGTGAGAAGTGAGGTGTGGAATATAAGGATGGTGAATAACGCACTAAGTTCATAGATGGTGGCTTTGGCAGAAACATTGTAGGCAGTGAAGACAAACCCTCATCTCAAGTAAATGTCTATTATAGTGAGAACCAAATGCTCTTTCATGACATAAATAGGCAATATAATGAGTCAGGAGGCTCTCTGCTTCCCCTGGGAAATAGTCCCATGTGATTTGTTGGTAGGTTACTTAGCCAGCTCAGCCTTGATAATTAGAAGTATGTGTTGTTAAGCAAACATATAACCTTTATTCCTGATGCCTTGGCCAGTTTGCCATGATTGTACTAGACAAAGATGAGATGGCTAGGGAATGAGGTTGACTGATGGCCACAAAATTGGTCATCATGTTCACCTGCTTATTGAAAGACTTTTCCGTTGAGCCTCTTCTTTGACAAGCATTTAGCCACAACAAAAATATCTTCATTTCCAGAGACATCTATCCACATATTTCTTCTCCACATCTCCTGTCACCTGTTTTCCAGTTGTGTTCCTACCAATTTTCTTGCTATCCAGTCAAATCATTAGCCACTGCCCATGACTTACAGTAGAGTCCCACCTCTGGTATTCCAGATAAATAAACAACCAGATATACTGGTTAAAGTTCTGCCCACTGGCAAGACTTCCCTTCAAGGCCTCTCCAGAATGGGGTCATAGGGTTGTAGTAGCCTACAGTCCATTTTTGTGTAGTGTCAGCATACTATGCAGAACTATATGTAAAATTAAACACCCCCCCTCAAATCAATAGGCCATAGAGAACATCCCATAAGAGGGAGGAGAAATTATAGCATGAACAGAAGCCATGGGTATCTGGGCTATTTGTTCCTGCAACTTACTTATATCTTCAGGGCCTCCTCAAGACCAGTCTCATATATATAACTTTTATTTTATGACCAAGTGCTATTGTACACAACCAGCATTTATGATTTGGTGGATTAGACAGCACTCATTTCATGATGAATAGCTCTGGTTGCATGTTACTTTATGGCCCATGGTAACTCAGTAATCCCTTTCTACTAGGGCCCAATAACATCAGATGCTGTTTCTTTGAAGAAGCGTAATTAGTTATATTTTGAGAGTGGTATAACTTTGCTCCAAAATCTTTAATATCTGTATTGTTATTCATTTATAGATACTTGTCAAAGGTTCCACACAGCATCCTGTTTACTACATATACTTTCAGCACCAATGTGTCCCTGGGTTATATGACCCAAGTGGAAGAGCTGCTTGCATGACAGCCTGGCCTATTGCAATATCTTCATTTCTTCTGCATCCCACTCAAAATTGGCAACTTTTCTAATTACACAGCAAATAGGTCAGAGTAGTATACCCAAATGAGTATATGTAACTTCCAAAATCTAAAGAAGCCCACTAGCTGTTCTGCTTTTTTTCTTAGTAATAAGGAAGGCAGATAAAACAACTTGACCTTCACCTTGGTTGAGGTCATTTAACATCTTCCTAGAAATTAGAAATTAGAGCCCTAGAAATTCATTAAGGTGTCAGGTTTCTGAATTTTTGTGAATTTATGTACTACCACCTTTCATGCATCTTACCAAAATGTATAGAAGAGTTTCTACTGTCTATATACCAGGTCAATCATCATGATATCATCCATGAAATATAGCATAAGTAATGCCCCACTCAATGCAGAAGCCATTAAGGTCCCTAAAGACTAGATGCTGGCATGGGATAAAGAGTTGCTATAATGAGGTAGGAGCATGAAGGTATATTGCTGGCCCTCATAGCTGAAAATAAGCTGTTTTTGGTAATTTTCCTAATAGGTTTAGAGAATAAAAGTATATGCTGGATCAACACCTTGCATTCAAGGCTCAGGGATATGTTGATTTGCACTAGCAGCAGAACTTCATATGGAACAGACAACTGTAATGGACATTAACCTCTGATTACATTGTTTACAGTCTTCCACTGTCATCCTTCAAGGTACATCTATCTTCTACCTAGGTCCAATATTACCCTCAAGCTATAGGACAAAATCTAAAATCCTTAACCTTACATATAAAGAAACACGTCATGTTATTTTTCTCATTATTGTTTAAGATCATAAGGTTTTTTTTTCTTTATTTAATGAAGTTACTCTATTTTGAATATATTTTTGCACTTGGAGTAGGTAAATATATAATTTTTTTATGTGAGTAGCAACATTTTAGCAACATTTGTTGAATGACTCCTCTCTTCACCAATGGTTTCTCATTCCACCCTTGCCACATATCAAGATTCCACATATTCATGCATTTTTTTCCGAGTTTTTCATTTAGTTCTACATGTCTGTTTCATATGTACCTATGTTTTATTGTTCCTGGAACAATTGGGAAGTCCATGGAGAAGGAAGCATAAAGTTTTCCCCAGCTTTCTTCTTTTTAAAAGGATTTTGTTTTTAAGTAATCTCTATACCCAATGTGGGGACCGAACTTACAACCCCAAGATCAAGAGTCACATCTTCATGCCCTGAGCCAGCCAGGCAGCCCCCTCCCCAGCTTTCTGTGGCTATTTCATGTCACGCCTGCATGGCACCTGTGCCATGTCACGCCTGCATGGCAAGTGTGCCATGGATTTATCTTCTTACACAAACATTAAAATTCTAGCTCTCTGCTTTTAAGGACTATATTCAGTCTGATAACCTTACAAACTATTACCATTCTAACTTGGATTTCTGCTCCTTTCTGGTACTTTGGATTTTCCTTTTCTTAATTTTGAGTTCACTAATAAGTTGAAAAAATATTTTGTATTGTATGCAGTGTTTCTATCTGTTTAAAGCAGGTACATGATATATCTTCCATGTCAGATCAATCCATCATATCTACTACATTTCTTGGGAAATTTTTCTTTTTTTGAAATTATTTTCTTTGCTCCTAAATTCTCCACCTACTGGCTTTAGTAGCTCTTGCTTCAGGGAAAAGTAGATAAAATTCTATAATGAAGAAGTCTGTAGAAATATTAAGTGGAATTTTTAAGACACTCAGCAGGCATCACAGTCTGAAACCAAAGAGCTTTTGATTCTCAAGGGCTAGGACTTCAGAGGAAAGTTGTTTGTTTTGATTTCTAAAAATATTTAGTTTGGATCATCAAAGCCAAAGCCTCTAGGACTAGAGTATAGATATTATAAAAGATAAATGTTGAGTAGAGCAAAATGCATAATATGATATCAGCTCCTCAGAGCACAGAAAATAACTGCCATTCAAAAAGTCAATATAGGGAATCACTACAGCAGGAGGTCAGGAAACCCTGTAAGCCAAAAGTCTACATATAGACCAACCAAAATGGGGAGACCAGATGAAGATTCTCAAAGAATCATCAAGCCTGGGAGAGCCAGTGATACCTGGGATAATTATCCAGTCCTACTCACTCCCAGACATTAAATGATAAGCTACATCATCAGCAGGAGAGACAAGTAAGGATAAAATGGCATCAAGAGAACCAAAAGCTCTTTCTTCCACTACATCAATAATGGCCAACATTTATTGAGTACTTACTATGTTCTAGAACCTGTTCTGAATGTTCACATGTTTTCTCTAATTTAATTCTAATAACAACCTATGAGATCAGTAGTGTTATTGCCACTATTTTAAAGATGAGGCAATGAAATACACAAAATTAAGGTTGCTAGAATTTGATAGATTCAAGATTTTATTTCCTTTGTATCCAGGCACTACTGAAGGAAAAAAAAAAAGGTGAGAAGATAATCCCTGAAAAGGGTAAAAAGCCAAATGGATGTTTGAATTTGAAAATAACTCCATTTACATCCTAAAGAAAATTGTCCCCAATAGCTAAGTTTTTCCAAGGAAAAAGAGTACATGTCCATATATATCACACTAATTAATTAATTAAGATATTTATTATAAGGAATAATAAAGGATAAGGATAATTACTCATAGAAAATTATTCTAGTCCATGATGTGAATTGCTTAGATGACAGGGATATGTCCCTGTTTTATGTATGGACTGCTAGGCTGGGTAGAGGAGGTGGTGATGGACTTGGGTCAAAATAAAAGAAATAAGAAGAGGGTGTTATATCAAAGGGTGTTATATCAAACTAAGTGTCTGCACTTGCTTTGGAGGCTATCGAGAGCTAATAAAGAGACTTTTTAAGCAGGCAAGAGACAGGATCAGAACCAGTCAGACAATAATAGGGAGGATAAATCAGAAATGGGACAAAATTCAAGGCAAGACTAAGTAATTATTAGAGTATTGTTGGCTAGAAGTGAAAGGCCCTAAAACTAGGTCAGGGAGCAATAGTAATGGAAAAGTGAGAACAAGTGGAAAACGATCAAAGTTAAAAGAATAGGACTTGGTGACTGATTAGATGAGAAGTCTGAATGAGAAGGAGAACTCTGATGGTTGCCAAATTTGGGGCTTGGCACAGTTGGGCATGTATAGTCAAATGATTTACAAATACAGACAAGTTTAAGTCCTCGTTGCTACTGCCTAAATTTGTGACCTCCAACAAGTTATTTTATCATATTGAGTCTCCATTTCCTCATCTGTAAAACTGAGCTGAGAGTAATACTCCCATCATGGAACTATTATGAGAAGTTATACTCTGTTACTAATGCTAGCTTTCAGAGAATCTCCAAGGTACTTTAGAGACTTGTAGATGCATTAAGATAGACCAGTCTGCCATCCAGACTGTGATTTTATTAATATTGTATTATCAGAATGGATCGGCAACATGGAGAATAGAGAATGAATGTTTCTAGTCTTGCTTCAAAATGGGTATTCTGAAAAATGCTTATATAAGAAAGTTAAAAACCCTTTCTATAATCTCATCACTGTGTCTGTTCTGATTTGGCTTACATATGCTATCTTGGATGACTTTTATTTTCTCTTTTGCTCGTTACTAGATGTCTTAGAGCTTGAGCCTTCACCCAGCTCCAGGTTCAGTAGATCAAGTACTCAGAATTAGTATAGATCTCACACACCCACTAGGGAAGAATGGTAATAATTTGAGGATTAAGTGGTTTAATAGAAAAGGAAATTGCATAGGAAATAGAAGTGAAATTTTAAAATTCTGCATTATGACTTTAAACCCCAATACTTTAGTGGAGAATCACAGAATACTTAAATACCCTTAATACCACCCTAATGCCTATAGCCCACCCCTCTGTAAGCAATAAGTATGGCTATTACTTTTGTTGTGATGATGATGATGATGATGATGATGATGATGATGATGATGGAGATGGCCAACTGAAGCACTATCAAAGACAATCAAGATTTCTTGAGGTACATAAAAAAAATCAAATGGGAAAAGTCTAACTGGAAAAATATGTTTGTATCCATTTACTCTAGTACATAAAATGAATGATATCTCTGGTTAATATTTGTCCTCCAATATTCATTCTCCTCTTCTTTTCCTTAGTCATAGAACTTTTAGACTCAGCCAAAGACTGAGTCTAAAAGACTGCAATCTACTTTGCAGCTAGGTTTGGCCATCAGGCCATCTGACTAATGACATATAAGTGGCAAGTACAACTCCAGGTAGCATTCTTGAAAGGAAGTTCCTGGTCCCTCACTTCTTTATTCCTTTTCTCATGGAAATTGAGTGAATTCAGTCCTATGAATTAGGATAAAAAGATAGAAGAACCCTCAAGGACCTGAATGACCTTGAGTAAAGCCACTTATAACCTACTTACCACCAGACCTCGATACATAGGAGATCACTAATTTCTACTTTGTTTTACCATTGTATTTTTTGTCTCTTCATTATTTATAGCAAGTAAGCTTAATACATGAAATAAAATACCTGGTATAATACCAATAAACTGTAAAACAAACCAACAAAGAAACAAACTCCCACATCTTTAAAACATATACAAATGATAAAATGTATCATTTAAAGAAGGTGTCTGGGTGCCTGGGTGGTTCAATCATTAAGCATCTGCCTTCTGCTCAGGTCATGATCCAGGGATTTAGCCCCACTTATGCATGGGCTCACTGCTCAGCAGGAAGCCTGCTTTTCCCTCTCTCTCTCCCCTTGCTTTGTTCACTCGTGTTATCTCTCTCTCTTTGCCAAATAAATAAAATCTTTTAAAAAAATAAAAGATGGTGTCTAAAAATATAATTAAGCACTCATGCCTTTGATACAGACATCATCACACCTCTGTAACATGCATGCCTATTTGAATTTCACACGTCAAATTTATCTGACTTTTGGAGAAATATATTGTGAAAGAAAGTTGGGGATTCTCAAGTAGTTTTTAAGGATGCACAGGCTTTATGAGTATTATGGCTCTCTTGACCCTCAGAAAGCATATCATGGAGTATTTGTTTGGTATCAACACCAACAGGACTCTATTTATTTGCCAGACAAGGCAGGGAGTCTGCTCCCATATTATGTATACTGGAGGTGTATGAAAGGCTTAAAACTATGTAACATAATGGAACAATAATCATAACGCAAAAGAAGCAGAGAAAATAAATGTAAAACTAAAAAGAGAAAAAGCATTTTTATATTCTCAAAGAAGTCCAAGTTTCTTTTGTTGCCTTATTACCAACACTCCCACCCAAGCACCTGGTCTTCTCT
This sequence comes from Spilogale gracilis, assembly GCA_004023965.1. NCBI lineage: Eukaryota > Metazoa > Chordata > Mammalia > Carnivora > Mephitidae > Spilogale > Spilogale gracilis. The sequence goes on along the minus strand of PITA01000143.1, from coordinate 69,581 downwards.
ACACTATGCTTTGACATTGAATGTACTCAATACACCTGAAGATTCTCTCAGTATTATTCTGGTACCTTTTTAATCTCCCAGGTTCTCTACATGTACACATGGTACTAAATCCCCATAAACTCCACTGATCAGATTGCTTCCCTCGACAATTACAAAACCACTGAATTTTTATTTCCATAAATGGAAAGCTACCAACTGAACTAAATGATAGGTGGACTTCAAAAGATCACTAAACTAGAATTCAGGCCCCTTGTTCGAGCTCTCTTATACTTAACTATGTGACTTTGGTCTAGTCACGTAATTGTTCTGGGTCCTCATTTTTAAATGACAGAATTGATCATTTTCTAATGGCCATATTCTGTATTCTATATATATGGGTGTTATAAGAGGGATTTTATTCATAGGGAGTCAAATTCTTTGTTTTAGCATATTCATCATATGAGGAATACATATAGAAAAGAATTTGTTGCAAAAGATGTGTGCATCAAATGTTTTAGTGTATTTTAAAGTGAAAACTCCAAAACTGTGAGACTAAAAATATTCAAAATCTTTTATTGAGTGACTACTAAGTTCTTGGCCTGGGGGATAGAGTGGGGAGAAAGGCAGACTTGGTTTTGCCCCCACAGAGCTCAGGGAAGGCAGATATCAAAAAAAAAAAAAATGACATGCATGATGAGAAGTAAAGCAGGCTTTGGCTACCTACAATTAGGGGACTTAGGATAGTCTGTGTAGGAGATAGTTCTGGCATAAAGAGAGTGAGGTAAACTTTGAGGATGACTTTTAGGGAATAAATTACCATTTCTTTTGTGCAGAAGTAGAGTTTAGAGGTTGTGTAGACCTAGGTTTGTGTAGACCTAGGTCTAACATTGTGACAGTTGGGTAACTTCTTTAACCAGAAAGTTTTCTTAACTGTAAAATTGCCAGCTCCCAACATAAAAAGGGGATGATAATTGTACCTACCTCATAAGATTCTTAGCATGATTGGAGGAAATATGTCTAACACAATAATTATACCAGCTATCATTATAATTGCTGTTAATGAATAGTATTGTGTCTTTGGAACTAGTCTAGCATTGATATCAGTCTTTTAGCTGTCTCCAAGAATCCTATAATTGGTAACATAGTCCTGAGTTGCCCTAGAAATTTTCTTTTTTAAGAAATTTTTAACTTTCAAATTGGCAAGCAATCTGTAGTGTATCTGAGACAGGGCTTTCTAAAACTTTCCTGGGCTCTTGCCCCCACCCTTGCCCCAAGGTGGGGATGGAGAAAGGAAGCAGGAAAGGAATGAGGAGGGATCAAGGAGCAAGACCTCTCAGGGAGCTCCAGTATTTTGTCCCAGAGCCCAGCACAGAGGACTAATTACTGTGAGATGCGGACTTGAATTTGGTATGCAAGATATAAACCTGTGGTAGATCATGACCTGTTTAATTTCAGATAGTGATCAAAAACAGAGTTGGCAAAACAGAACAAACAAAAAAGAATGACAAAGGGCGCCTGGGTGGCTCAGTGGGGTAAAGCCTCTGCCTTCGGTTCAGGTCATGATCTCAGGGTCCTGGGATCCAGGCTGCATTGGACTCTCTGCTTGGCAGGGAGCCTGCTTCCTTCTCTCTCTCTGCCTGCCTCTCTGCCTACTTGTGATCTCTCCGTCAAATAAATAAAATCTTTTTTTTTTTTTTTTAGAAAAAGAATGACAAAAACAGTCCTATGGGGGACAAGAGAAAGCTCTTTTTTTTAGCTCAATTGTAGCTATATAAGAGAAGGTAGTATTCCATCCAAGTCAACCAGCCACATACTCTCCCAAGTGCTCTCATGCTTCTTCAGGCAGACTTTCCAGTTTACCAGGAAATGAGCTGTCTGAGTTACATTTTCATCCCTTCTACTTGACCCTTCTAGCTTCCTTGATAGCCTCCTCTTCATTACTCCAAATTGGGTTTAGTTGCCTGAACCTTCTATGTTTCTATCAGCCTTGGTTCATACAGCATAATAATACAGCATAATACAGCATAATATGCTATACAACATAATATGATATAATATAATATGATACAATAAGATATGATAATAATATACAGAATACAGTTAGCTTGGGAAGAGCTGTGATCTATTCCAGAATTAGTGTATTAACATTTAAAATGACAAGGAGGTTGACACCTCAGCACCTAACCCAGAATCTAAACTCATTAGAAATTGACAATAGTTATTATTTACAAACACCAGTCTCTTCATTGGAATAAGAATTAGGTAAATGTAATCTAAATTTTCTCAATGTTTTAAGGATTCCTTTGGTAGCATTTTCCTCACAGAAGACCCCAACCACTTGACAGAGAACTCTTTAAATTAAAATAATAATAATAAATTTGAATTTATGATAAAAACCAACAATAAAGTAAAAACTAATGTGGTGATGGGTTCTATTTTGCATTCAGCCCAATATGAATAATAACATCCTCTACTTGGGTACTTTCAGTTAATTTCTTTGTGAGCTTCTAAATTATATTGACATTGATATCATCGTTAACATCTATCACTTTATAAAGCTTTATAAAACTTTCAGCCGAAACCACTCTGAAGACCAGCACAATTTAATTATTCGGACTCCTGGCACTTCTTTAAACATAAGTCAGAGCATGGTGTGGCATGGCAAGAACACTCAAGGGAACCTCTGTCTACAGGCACCACTTGGTTTCAGTGACTTACAAATGACAGAGAGAGGCCCTGGAAGGATACACAGGAGAGCTTCTTAGACACAGCAGTCAAATCTTTTGGGGACTGAGGGCATCTCCTCTCACAAAAGATAAACATTCAATCTCACTTTAGATGTCTTAAAGGCAAAAGCTACCCACATCCCTTTTCCCATATTAAAATATCATTAATTTCCCCATCAATCACTTCAATAAAAGGATGTCAAAAGAGCAGTTCAGTAAGACTCAACTTGTATTAATTTGAGATATACATAGGAGAGGTAAAAATAAAGTGGCCGCACAGAATTAGCAGTAAAGAAAACTGGAAAATATGGTAGAATTGGAGTAATATTTGAATCATTTCAAAGATGAATTTCAAAAAAATAGCAAAGAAAAAGAGAAACATGAAAAAAGCTTCTAAAACTGACAACCTTTTACCTTGAGGTTTTCAATTATGCTACATGATGAAGATGTATAATAAGAAGGAGAATAAAGAAAGCTTTATTCTCCCAGTTAACATTTCCTGCAGCAAATGAGAGATAACAACCTATTGTTTGTTTCTCAAAGTAAGAAGGCAGCCCAGACATTAAGAAAAACTAGAATTGGGAGGATTTTTGCCTTTTCTGAGCTAGTTTTTTGTGTTTTGATATTGCAATAATAAAGCTCCTACTGTGGGGTGAAATGTAGAATGTTTTAATCAGTTGCCTGGGATTTATCTTAATCACACACTGTAAGATGCAAACAAAAATGTTGTTAGGAAGAAAGTTTATACCCACAGATCCCCGGAGGCAGAAGGCCCAGCACACTTAGCAAGGCCCCAAAGGGAATATCATGGCAAGCCTAGAGGCAAAGGGACAGGGAGAAAACACCGGCAAGAGCCTTACTGTGGTTTCTGAGGGAAGGACAAGGGGAAGTGAAGTAAGCAGATTTACGATTTGCTGGTTTGAATAATTTCAGCAGTCTTTGGGAGATAGGAGCTAGTCGTGTGATACCTGGCCCTGGGTTATTAGAAGGGGTCCTGAGTGTGAGAGTCCATTGGAGGAGGTGGTTAGTTATGTGGGCTCTGAATTGGTAGTTTCTATATGAAAGACATGCTAGCATCTTGCCAGGAATCTCTAGGAATTAGCTGTCCTTAGGAGGCATAGTCCTTCCGGGTTCGGCAAAGCCCCAGATGGCAAAGCATCAAAATAAAGAAGCTAGACAGCCATGATTATTGCACAGAAATAAGTCATAATTCACAGCTGAGTCTGGAAAATATTCAGCCACGATTCATAATGAAAACATAGAAAACTGAAAAACTTTAAAGTTTTCTCATCAATCTATAAAAGCCATAGTTTAATTTTAACTACAAATTTACTTTTTTTGTCAAATTCACTTTTTTTACTACCATTTAGAATAGTTCATGTTTAAGTATAAATTTTGCAAAATTTAGGGCACCTGGGTGGCTCAGTTGGTTAAGCATCTGCCTTTGGCTCAGGCCGCAGTCTTGGAGTCCTAGGATAGAGCCCCATATGGGGATCCCTGCTCAGCTCCCTGCTCTCCCTCTCTCTCTGTAAGCCCCCCAACATGTGCGCTCTCTCTCACTCAAATAAATAAACAAAACCTTTAAAAAAATAAATTTTACAAATTTTTTATTTCTACTTTTCTTATCTCACTTGCTACATTGACAGATTTGTATAAACGGTATGACATTTGGCTAAATGCAGATTATTTCATAATTAACCACACTGTACCTTTTTAAAAAATACTGTATAAATAGCAAGTGACACTTTTTATACTAAATTATATAATTTTGGCAAAAAAATTTAAATAGCTCAAAAACCTAGTACAGGTGAAACAATACTATGACTTTTTATTTAAATAAAGCATATTTCCAGATCTTTGAAGTGACCAATCAAATATGGCTTGGTGTTAACTGTCAGTCTGTCAGGATTACACAACCCTTCACACAATCAGTGTATCTAGGGATAATGGATCAGCCTTCTTTATTGGGTCCTCCCTTCTTGACCTTTTAAGTTTGGAATGCTTTATAGCTCAGTTTTGGGGCCTTTTCTGTTCCTATGAATATCCATTCTCTTAATACTTTTGGCTAGACTCATGATTTTAAATTTCATCTATATGTTTTTAACTTCCAATTTTACATTTCAAGCCCATATATCTTTCCCAAATTCCAAACTCATACATCCAACTTTTAAAAAAAAATATTTTATTTATTTATTTGACAGAGAGAAATACAGCTAGAGAGGGAACACAAGCAGGGGGAGTGAGAGAGGGAGAAGCAGACTTCCCTCTGAGCAGGGAGCCCGATGCGGGGTTTGATTCCAGGACTCCGGGATCATGACCTGAGCCAAAGGCAGTCGCTTAACCAACTGAGCCACCCAGGCGCCCCTACATCCAACTTTCTATTTGGCTGCTTCACTTGAATCTTTGATAAATCTCTCAAGCTTAACCTGTCTAAAATGGAATTCTTATTGTCTCCCCCCAACCCCTGCCTTAAATATTCAACAAACCTTCTCCCACATGCTTCTACAGACCAGTTAATGCATGTCCGTATTTCCAATTAGTCAGAATGAATAGGGCCTTCTTGACTCCTTTCTTTCTCTCATATCCCACATCCAATCCACTAGCAAATCTTTATGAACAGCCCTATCCAGCTTTCACAGCTCATTTTTTTTTCTAGTGCAAGTTTGGGAACCTAAGTTTGTTTTATATCTTACAGAATTAAGTGTTGTTTTAGTCTGTATTCCTAGCCTCTTTGGTAATATAATTCCTTTAGATATCTAGGAAGCTCTTTATCTATTTCTCTGCTGAAATTTCTCATTGGTTTTTGTGTTCTCTTTTACATTTGATCCTTTAATATAGTAATCATAATTATTTTAAAGATTGTCTGATAGCTGCAACATCTGTCATTTCTGAGTCTATTTCTGTTTATTTTTCCATCTCTTCTCATTAGGTTGTTTTCTCTTGTTTTTAAAAATCTTGTAATTTTTTTTATTGGCTGCTGGACATTATGTGTAAGCCAATAGAGACTAATGTAAATAGTATTTACTCCTGGATAGGGAAATACCTCTTCTTCTGTCAGACCTTTAGTGTGAGCTTATAATATAGTCAATATAGTCAAAAGTTGAACTAGGTTTGATTATTCTTTTTACTTTTGTTGCCTTTAGTGTACCACAGGCTTCATATTCTTCTAACAATTGAACTACTACTCCTTTGTGCCTTGGATGGGAGACAGAGTGCTAAAGGGTTTCTCTCATGGTTCTGCTCCAGTTTTAGCTTTCGAGCTCTACTCATGCACTTGTCCCTCCCCCAGTGCAGGAGAGATTCTCTGTTGTCCTTTTCCAAACTCATTCCCTGGCAAGTCTTATACAGCTGGGCCTTGGAGGTTGAGCTTTCTCAGTATGTCTACACATGTTGCCCATGGCAACCAAACTCTGCCTTATGTCTGGGGTTGGTCCAGTAGCAGCAGAACTTTGTCTGGTAAGATTCAAGATCCGAGATGATTTTTTTTGCCTCCCTGTCAGAAGCAGGTGAATTTTGCTTCTGTGCCTTCCTTAGATGCTTTGAGTTTTTGCCTATAACCGATAGGCAAGAAGGTTTGCTACCTCTCTTTTCAGTGATTTAAATTTTTTGCTTCATAGGAGAGGAGAAAACAGGGAAGCAAGTAAGGCCTTGTGCTCATTTCTGAAGTCACCTATTATTTCTTCATACCTGCCTTAGTGATGTGACTCTCTCAAATCTTCTTCCCTGCCACCAGTCTGTTTGTGAATATTCTGTAGAGGCCTATAGGAAAACTTGAGGATGAGTGCAACCTCCCCTTGTTTCTGGAATGTCCAGTTATCCCAGACTGGTGCATCACCCCATATCTGTCTTTAACTTTTTTTTTAATTTTAGCTATCTTTTTCTTACGATTTGCATGGTGGCAGCCAGTTTTTACCCTACTCTGCTATAGGTCAAAATGTTCGTGTATTCTAGATGTCCTTGAAGGAGCTTATGCCTCACTGGAACTCAGATTACTGAATTGCCTTGTGATCTCAAGTCTCTGAACCTCAAGGAAAGTTATGCTTTTATAGAGTACCTACTCTCTTCTTTTCAGTTTTTAGTTTCAGTGTGAAAATCTTTATAACTTTGTACATCCTAAGTGGAAGCTGAATTATTTCATTTTTAAGTTATAGAAATTAATTCTGCATAATTTAAGCAGAAAATCTTGACGTATTGATATATTGATACTGGGGAATCAATAAAATCCACAGATAAGGTAAAGAACCAAGCACAAATTAGATAAAAACTAGGGTAACCTACTGAGAGGAGACAGAACAAGGACGTCTTAATTATCTTGTTAAGTTACCTTTATCGGAAGGAATACTCTCTTATGTAATTGTTATATGCAAGAAAATGTTCTCATTAGAATTATGGGCAAATGAAACTCTGGAAAGAGCCAACAACAGATGAATGGATAAAGAAGATGTGGTACATATATACAATGGAATACTACGCCTCCATCAGAAAGGATGAATATCCAACTTTTGTAGCAACATGGACTGGACTGGAAGAGATTATGCTGAGTGAAATAAGCCAAGTAGAGAAAGTCAAGTATCACATGGTTTCACTTACTTGCGGTGCATGAGGGGTAACCTGGAGGACAGTGGGAGAAGGAAAGTAAATGGGAAGT
>PITA01000143.1:0-62128 GCA_004023965.1 Spilogale gracilis | reverse complement strand
CGGGTGGGGGATGGGAGAGCCTGGTGGTGGATACTGGGGGCACCTATTGCGTGGAGCACTGGGTGTGGGGAATGGGGAATGAATCTTGGAACACTGGAAAAAAAATTAAGTAACAATAAAAAAAATAAAAAAAAAGAATTATGGGCAAATGACCACAAAATAAATGTTTTATGAATTAAATTACTCATTTTTAAAAAAGATTCTATTTAATAAAAGAGAGGGATCACAAGTAGGTAGAGAGGCAGGCAGAGAGAGAAGAGGAAGCAGGCTCCCTGCTGAGCAGAGAGCCCAGTGCGGGTCCTGGGATCATGACCTGAGCTGAAGGCAGAGGCTTTAACCCACTGAGCCACCCAGGCACCCTAAATTACTCATTTTTGTTATGTATTCTGTTTTTGCTTGCTTCCATGTTCTTGGTTTTATTTTTGAATATTTAGATAATAATGAGCACGTGAAATGCTAATCTACTTTGTTTTGGCAGTGAGTTATAAGAGAAGATAAGTAATAATATTAGGGAACCTATTTTTACTCACTGAAAATGCAAAACGATCATGTGGATTATTATAGGTTATTTTAAGGAAAAGAGAATAATAGACTTTGGAAGATAAATGTTACCTCTAGTACCAAAATACTTTAAAAATTTGTATTATTAGATGAATTTCACTAATCATTCTCTATATCCTAAAAGTATTATGGGATCTATTAGTCTTGGCAGTGATTTAAGCCAAAAAGCAAGGTCAGAGGCAGTACAGAAATATTTGATAGAATTATTTCTTGTGAGTCAGATTTTCATTCCTTGTACTTCTAAGGAAATTACTCTTCTTGGAATGTGAGAGTGAGCCAAAACTTTTGCAACTTTAATTTTGTATTATTCGCCTGGCAAATGGAATGGGTTTTCCTAAGGAATTGCCCTGGTGATAAAATGTATATGTCTGGGATACTTGGGTCCACCAATGGGGTGGAATATATCAGCTTCCCTTAGTCAAGCAGTAGAGCAGAACAATAAGGATGGGAGCTTAGGAATCAGAGAGAGCTAGATTTAGAAAACTTGGACGTAAGTCCCACTTTGGCAATTTCTAGCTTTATAACACTGAGGAAGTTGCATAATACACTTAAAATTTCAGTTTTTAAATCTATAAGATGGGAGTGATATGGTCTCTTCATGGGCTTTAAGTGAGGATTGTATCAAGTAAATGGAGTACTTAGTATAGTGTATTTTACTTATTGAAAAGTGAATAAAAATTATTATTATATAAAAATCTATTATTATTAGTTCTCTTACCATAATAATACACCAGGCTCATAACTTCTTGGGATGATTTAGGTTAAATTATTTATAATTTTTTCTGGGGATGAATTCGATGAACTGAAATCCTATTATTAACAAATTGGTTTATTATAATTTATCAACCAGAAATGTTATAGTCTCACCCTTAAAATAACCAGACATGCAACTTACAGTTATAAGAAAAAAGGTATCTGTCATTGGAGTAGCAAACAGAGAGCCTTAAACCACATCCTTGATAGAATGAAAAAGTGGTTGCACTGGATAGGAAGAACCATGTTCCTTCAAAATATATCAGTCTTATATGGAAACCTTCCACAAGACTGAAGATCATTCTCTTTGCTTGTGGGCCAGATAAGTTTGTAGTTCTTCAAATCCTATCATAAAATCATAAGTCAAAGTCATTAGGACAAATACTTGAGAGTTTTTATTTCTTATATGCCTTATTGGTGATTTATTTTGAATCATTCCTTCCTAAGTAAAAGAGGGGTAACATTATGGGTTATAAGCTAGATAAGCTAGACTTTAGTCCTTGGACCAGTCTTTGGCTTCTTCTTTGATTCTGGAAAATGGTCCTGTGACTCAGTTTTCTTCTCCATCAAACTTTGATTATAAAATTATTTCCTTAAATTTCAGTAGCTTTGGGTAAAATAGAGGCACTGTAACTACAAAATTTGTATTCTTGCTTTCTTTTTCCATCTTTTCTAGGTTCTTTCTTCATCTTCTTCTGAAGTACCTTTAATTCCACTCAGTGTGCTCCTCAGTTATTTCAGGGAGAGAAATGAGTCTGGCCAGAGTTGTCTCAGAACTTAGGACATCCAGTTTCCATAGGGCATTTGCCATTTCCCCTCCCCTCTGCTTGAGCTTATAAGACATCAGAGTCTGCTGCTGCCATTGGTGCTGTTCGTCTCTAGTTTGCTGGTATTGCTGATCCCTGTGATAAGTTACTGCTCTCAAAATGGGCCCAGCTGAAATTAGGAAAACAAACAAGTAGCAATAAACCCTAAATTAAACAAAAACACTCCCACCCATCTTTGTCAGGGAGGTCTCAAGTATTAATGTTTTGTGTCTTTGATGTCTTACTGAGTTTCCAATAAAAGAGGGTTTAGTTTTTCTTGAGTCCTTACCTTCCAAGGATGTGAACTTGAGAGGTGGGCAAGATTAACAATGTGAAAATAGGAAAGAGATGAAAAGAATTTTAAATAAATGCTAAAGGTGAGGGGCGCCTGGGTGGCTCAGCCATTAAGTGTTTTCTTTCGGCTCAGGTCATGATCTCAGGGTACTGGGATTGAGCCCCTCATCAGGCTCCCTGCTCACCGGGAAGCATGCTTCTCCCTCTCTCACTCCCCCTGCTTGAGTTCCCTCTCTTGCTATGTTTGTCTTTGACAAATAAATAAATAAAATCTTAAAAAAAATACTAAAGGTGACTCTGGAACAGTACATTAAAAAAATAAAAACCTAGAAAAAAAGAAGTAGGGTCATATGTACTCCAATGTTCATAGCAGCAATGTCCACAATTGCCAAACTATGGAAAGAGCTGAGATGCCCTTCAACAAATGAATGGATAAAGAAGATGTGGTCTGTATATACAATAGAATATTACTCAGTCATCAGAAAGGATGAATTCCCACCTTTTGTATCAACATGGATGGGACTGGAGGTGATTATGCTGTGTGAAATAAGGCAAGCAGACAAAGTCAATTATCATATGGTTTCACTTACTTATGGAACATAAGGAATAACATGGAACATAAGGAATAACATTAGGAGAAGGAAAGAAAAAGTAAAGGGGGGGGAATCAAAGAGGGAGACAAACCATAAGAGACTGTAGACTCTGAGAAACAAACTGAAGATTTTAAAGGGGAGAGGGGTGGCCTCTGGAGATGGGTGAACCTGGTGGTGGGTATTAACGAGGGCACATATTGCATGGAGCACTGGTGTAAACAATGAATTTTGGAACACATCAAAAACTAATGATGTACTGTTGGTGACTAACATAACACAGCAACAAACAAGAAAGAAAAGAGTGCTTTCTTAGGAAAATATACATATCACAAATGGCACTGAAAAAGTGAAAATTTAAGTAGAGCAATTATTATAGAAGAGATGGAAAAAGTGATTAATGGTTTCCTATTAAGAAAGGCAGCAGGCAGATGGATTCACAGCTGAATTTTTAATCTGACCATTAAAGAATAGATAATTCCAATATTATTTAAACTATTGTGGGACTTAGAAGAAGATTAAAAATTCTCCAGTTCATTTTATGAACCCAGAAGACCTCAAATACCAAACAAAAGAAGGAATACAACAACAATGACAAAGTGTGGGCCAATTTCATCTCTGACTATAAGAGCCACATGTTTAAATAATATATTAGAGAATATAAAAGAGGAATGAACCAAAAGACTAATCCACTCTGACAAAACAGCATTCAGTAGAGGAGTGAAAGGCAGTTCAATTCCAGAAAGTCTATCTACATATTGATTACATTAAAAATTAAAGGAGAAAAACTTAACCATTATCAATACATGGTGAAAAGACATTAGATAAAGGTCAAGCAACCAATGCCAAGAGAAATTTGAAGCAAAAGAGCAACAGAAGGAAATTACTTATGTAATAAAGAAAAGCCCAATAACAAATTTTAAATGGCAAAAATTAAATATTTCACTTAAAATCAGGGATGAGGATGTCTGGGTGGCTCAGTCCTTGGGTGCCTGCCTTCAGCTCAGGTCATGATCTTGGAGTTCCGGGATAGTGCCTTGCATCAGGCTTCCAGCTCAGTGGGAAGCCTGCTTCTCCCTCTCTCACTCCCCCTGCTTGTGTTCTCTCTCTAGCTGTGCTTCTCTCTGTCAAATAAATAAACAAAATCTTCCCCCAAAAATCAGGGATGAGATAGACATCAAAACTCAAGAGAGTCTCATGAAAAAACAGTAAGAAAATTTGCTGTGTTGGATGAATAAAAAATAAATACAGAAATAACCTATCTCTATTCAAGCAAAATATCATAGAAAAATAAATGGGAAAAATATTTTATTTGGAAGACAAATGCCAAAAAAATAATTTGGTAAGAAAAGTGCAGAACATATATGAAAAATTATAAAAATATTCTTGGGAAATGCAAGATAAAATAGAAACAAATGAAGAAGTCTGTTATGTTGGATGGAAACTATTATCAAAATGTTAATTCTCCAAAAGTTAATACATAAATTTAATGCTGTTCCAGTTAGTCTCTTTTTTTCTCTAATGTAAAATACCATGTAGTAATTGAAAAGAGCCTTAAGTTCCAAGTATCCACATACAATAGTAATTGTGAAAGAGTGTAATCTTTAACTTGAGGATTTCTGAAGACTTTCAGAATGATCAAAAAAATATTAAAAAAGAAAAAAGAATACTGAAAAAGGCAGTAACAATTTAATAAATATATTTCTGTATAATAAATATGAATACTAGTCTCCCATTTCCTTTTCAGCAAGTGATGGGGTTAAAGGGTTAAGTCTAGGAAACTGGATGTTTGTGAGCCCCACACTGCTGTGCTGCATGGTATGGTCAAACAGGTGAAATCACTGTGCATTAGGATCACTTATGGTGATTAGTAAGAATATAGATTCCACAGTCTCACCCAAGAGTTCCTGGAATCAGAATCTGTAGCAAGAATTTGGAAATCACTAGCCAACTCTATGCTGCAATGATCACTTCTTGTTTAAGGGTTTCTTTTCTGAGCACAGAAACCTAGAAAAAAGGGTACCCAGTGTTTCCATTGGGAGGACTCTCATTTAAATCCTCTTTGGAAATGACTCATTTCAAGGGTGAGAGTGGAAAATTGATTTAAAAAAAAAGACACAAAATAGATTTTTCTATTGTAGTGAAAAATGCAATGTACAACTTGCTTTCTGTGTAGTGGGAGGCAGTAAAGGTATGTGGAAGTAATGTCATGTGCTGGTTTGGGTTTGAAATCCAGCTTGGTCACTTTTTAGCTGTGTTACCTTTGACAAATTAGTTGTTGTAATTCTCAGTTTCTTCACTTATAAAATGAGGATGAAAATAGTACTTCATATAATAATTAGTACTTATCTCAGAAATACTATGATTAAAAAATAGCTAAAACCAAACAGAAATAACACTACTAAATATTCTCAACAAGATTACCTTGGGATGTTAATGTTATACCTTGGACTTAGTATGTGGCCAACACATAGTAGGTACCTACTATTCTTTTTTTCTTTTTAACAGCAATCCACAGTGAGAAGTACATTTTATTGATTTTAGTACATATGTGCACTGAACTTAGGACTTGAACTCACAACACTGAGATCATGACCTGAGCTGAAATCGAGAGTCCGATGCTTAACTGACTGAGCCTTCTAGGCACCCCAGGTATTTAATACTCTTGAAGTTCAACATGGTGTGACTAACACTGTAGTTTTATCAAAGGTATTACCAATTTTCTTTTTCTCTCACTGTCTTATTCATACCATTTAAAAAAATAATGTTATTTGAATGTCCCCAGGTCATGCTGGTTTTGTGAATACAAATAAATTCACCTTAATACTGCAGCCTAAATAAGGTTTAATGATCATTTAAGTTTAACAATCATCTCCCTCCACCCCCAGCTGCGTCTCCCAGGTGTTCTGGAACAATTCTACTAATCCTCTACTGCTCTGGGCTCCTAGTCAAGTTATCTTGACCACATATTGGCTGCTGATGCCCTTCATGAGAATATGCCTTCCCTGGTAGAGCCCTTCCTTATTGGTGGCAAGGTTGCACGAAGGTCTACAGCAGAATGGGTGAGAGAATGGCCCTCTCCCCTAGTTCTGTGTCACTAGGGTCCAAAATAGTACTTCTTATACCTGAAATCACACCAAGTCATTTGTGAAAATAATTCCTCAGTTTCTGACCCTAACTTCTTTCCCCAGTGGGTTCAAAATCATTTGAAGACTCTGTGGAATAGAAGCGAATGAGGGCATCACACTATCCCCTTCATTCCTTTTGATAGTTTCTCAAGGTCACTGGCACAAAAATGTCCCCTTCCTTCTTCATTCAGAAACATACCATCTAAGAAGTTCAATTTATACAAACAGTTGGTGGCAGATGTCACTGGTAACCAGATTTTAAATCCCAGTTTTGTCTCAGGTAAACCACCCGAGACCTCTTCCTTCCTTCTTATATCCCTATCAGTCAGAGAGAGAATACTAACTCAAAAAGCATCTTGTCTACTACAATTCTGTTCTTTTTTTTTTTTTGTCTCCTTTGAAAGCGAAATGACTGCATGTGGAGAGAAGAATACATACTTCTGAGGCTGAGGGCACCCCAGCCTTGAGTCACAGCTGCCCGGCCTCACTAAGCATCTAGTACCCCAGCTCCTCTGCAACATGGAGCTCTGGGAATTTCTGTTTTGCTGCTACTGATGTAGCAGTGAACATTTATAATAACAGTTAACATAATAACAAGGGCACAACATGGGTTAACCATTTGATTTTATTCTTTATTTCTCAAAAAGTTCCCTAAACATGATGTGAGAGTAATTAATGGCCTGTTTCTTTAAATTCTGGAAAGTTTATGAGGACCCATGACATTAAGTCTGTTTGAAAGCTTTTGCTTCTTTCTGGGAAGAATAATAGCACAAAGTGTAATATAGAGTAATAGTTTAAGGGCAGTATAAAGCATACTATAGTATAAATGATGATGTAAAAATGATTAACAAAAAGGTAGTGGAGAATTCCTAACTCTCATGTGATGCTAACCATGAATTTTTTTAAAACTGATGTTTCCAGGTTAATTCACTATGCAATCTAGCCTCCTTTTTCAGATCCTTACTTCTAACCTCAGGATAATATCCACCATAGATAGTTAAATGTCCCTTTCTCCACCATGAAACCTAGTTTTCACAAAGGAAGGATAAATAAACTCACATTCAAGGGCTAATTTTGGACATGATAAGGCTAGTATATGTTTCTCGGAGCATTCTAGTCAAAAACTCCGGACTGCAATGCTTGTTCTGCCACTCATTAACTATGAGAAGTGAATCCAGCGCAACAAACTTCCTGAGCCCAGTCTATTTTAAAAATAGCAATGATGTCACCAATTTTACAGGAGCTTTTAGAATGAAGGAAGTACTAAAACTGGAAACACTCTCAGTGCAGTCCAGAGTAGGTGCTCAATTTATGTTAAAAAATTATATTAACTCGGGCACCTGGGTGGCTCAGTGGGTTAAAACCTTTGCCTTCATCTCAGGTCATGATCTCAGGGTCTGGGCTCTCTGCTCAGCAGGGAGCCTGCTTCCTCCTCTCTCTCACTGCCTGCCTCTCTGCCTGCTTGTGATCTTTCTCTCTGTCAAATAAATAAAATCTTAAAGTCTATAAAAATTATGTTAACTCAAAAAAAGGACAAAACCTTAATTCAGAGTAAATGGCTTTTAACTGTGGAAGGGCTTTTAACTGAGGTATTTGTCCCCTCCCATTTAAAGGTAGTTGTCAACACTGTTCTTTTTTTTCTTTCTATAAAGAAAATTATACATTTGTCTCCATCTTCACCAGGGTCTGAAATGAACCTGCTTGAGCCTGGTTGTTAAAGGGCCGGGGACCACACAAGTCCTTTCACAGAAGTGTAAGGGATATCATGGTGGGAACTTCTCTTTCCAGTTCTATAAAAGTTAATATCATATATGATTTCCTCCCCACTCCCAAGACACTCTTCTTTAAAATGGTGGAAAGTGAACCTGAAAAAATTTTGAATTTCTTTAATAATCTTTTCTAGAACTGTTAGAAGGGTTTCCTAAATGTACATTTTCCAACTGCAGTGGTTCAACATTTGTGGAACAATAAATCTGTGATTCAAAACTGTCCCTTATTTTCCTGTATCTACGAAGCACCTATAAGATGGGAGTCCGCTTAATTTTATTTTCTAACTCTCAGGATGGGCTTAGGTACCTTTTAATTCTTTCCTCCACAAGATGCTTAAGTAAAAGATCAGAGGAGTCCCTTCAAGGGACTCAGCTATTCCTCTCTATTTTGTGGTAAGACGTCTAGAGGAAGACATGCACCAGAAACTGGCGCCATAGGGCCCCACTGTGGAGCAGGAGGAGGTGGCACGAAGGCAGGCTCCCGCCAGCGCCCTTTCGCATCTCCCTAGAAGAGGACACCGCCCAGGCGCACCCGTTGCTAGGTCCTCTGTTTGCCGCGTTCTAAAGGAGCCCTGAGCGGAACCAAGGCAAACCCGGAGGGGAGGGTGCCCGGAAAAGCCAAGGGATGGTGTTCAGTTAACAGTCATAGAGGATAGCTGCTCCTCTGTTGGTCCCTTCTGCGCCAAAGTACTCCCGGCGCTGCTGGGAGGCGGAGGATTCCCCTCGTTCTTGGTTCCTCCCAACCGTCGCCGGTCCTCGGCGCCCTCCACGTCCGCCCTATTCCGCACGTCGCGCACCCCCAGTCGTAGCCCGCGAATGGTCTGGCCCGTTGGTAGCCGCCACCCCCTTCAGCAGCGACAGCTGCTCCAGCTGCTCCGGGTGGAGCGCCCGAGCCCCGAGCCGTGGCTGCTTAGGGTGGCGGGCGGGCGGAGGGGAGCACCGGACCACCAGCACAGGCTGCCGGGCCTGGGGGCAACCTCCCGCGGGAAACTGGGAAGCGGGGGCGCCGCAGAGGGACCGCCTGCATCGGGGAGGAGAGGATCAGGGCTGGACTCCCCTCACCCCGGTGAGTACCTGCTGTCCCGATCCTCCCGACCCCCTTTCGCTGCCCCCACACCCCCGAGGTATCGGCCCCCACCAGGGATGGTCACTGCTCTAGGGACACGGACTCCCGCGGGAGCAGCGGAACCAGGAGCTGCTACTGTTAGGACTAATGATTCAGCACCATTCATGCCCCGAGAGAGATTTGGGCAGAATGGGGGAGGGTGTGTGTGTGGGGGGGGCGGGGGGACGAGGTCAGTCGCATCACTCTCACCTTAGTTTCTAGGCTCCCGAAGTACCACCGGGGCGGGCGGGGTCGGGTGGGGTGAACGAGGAGGCTCCCTGCTGGCTTGTTCCATAATTCCGTCCTTTGCCCAGAGCACCTCTCTGAGTGTGCGGTGCAATCTTTAAAGTGTGTCAGATTAGTGTCTTTTTCCCACGTGCGAGTGGAGTATGGGACCCTTGTGTATTACCTGTCCGTTTCTTTACTTCTTGTTCCATTGGATACCCAATTCAAGCCATCGTCCGCTCAATTTTTCGTTGCATAGCATTCCCCTGCTAATGTGTGAAATAGATGCTGTATCCAAGTTGTCTTGTGTTCATTGTGGGTTTGCTTGGTCTTGGCAGAGGAGGAAAAGATTTAAGGGAGGTAGGAAATAATACTTTCAGGGTCCAGACACTTACTTTTAGATATATTGTTTCATAAATCATCACAACTACCCAGAACCAAAGATGGGAAGTGAGGAGCCTGGACATTAAATTACATGCTGAAGGTCACAGAACAGGAATTTGAATACAAGTCTCCCTCACTCCAAAACCCATGGATCTTCCCCTGTATTACAGAGTTGTATATCCAAGTGTAAGCGTACATATTGATGGCTCATTGGGTATTAAACATAAAATTAATTTTTATAAGAGTGATCTCAAACAATAACAACCTGTAAACTTACTGTATATGGAATTATTGTTCTTTTACTAAGAACGAGCTTTGAATTGTGTGGAAAAAAACGCATTTTTTAAAGAAAGCACATGCCAAAAATAATATCTGTTCAACACTGCAAAGGAGAGCTAGGTCTAGCAGGAGATGTTTAACACGTTTTTGGCAATGTTCTATGGTAAACGCTCAAATGTTGGAAAAATCAATTAGGAAAGTAAAACAAAACAAAACACCTGGAAATCTTTTTCTTTTTAAAAACTTAATGGAAACATTTGCATTAAGAATAGTTATCTAGTTCATGGGGTGTGTGACTGAACTGTTTTTGTGGGATGTGTCATCCCATGATAGGGTGACAGATAAACCCAGATTGATAATGTTATTCGATTCATTTCCACTCTAATTTGGCATAGTGGGTGATAACTCCATTTTATAGACTAAAGAACTGAAATAGAGAGAAGGTTCAAGATCATGGCTAGTAAGTAGTGGAATCTGCACAAACATTGACTTACAGGAAAATATGTGTGTTGTAGTAAAATGTATTTCTATGTATTTGGGGAAACTGCATTGATTTGTTTTTGCTCTGTCCTTCAGAGTCAACAATTACATTGACCTGTGTACTCTTCCTGAAAAGATAATGGATGCCGGGTTTTTCTTTGTCTGTTGCTTGGCCATTTGATTGGCTTTCATTTAAGATTTATATATTCTCCCTTAAGATGTGAAACTCTTGTTGATGTCTCCAGAGGCAGGTTGCTATAGTACAAATGCTTATTATCCTAAGTGCTGGAATAGTTCTTGATGGCAGATAGGAACATAATCATCTTAGTCTGTCATTTCGAAAGTATTGAACTGTTTATATTGGAGAATTATTAATGAGGATATTGAGAGACTAAAGCCCATTGCCTAAATAAGGCCATAAAATGGAAGCACACATTTATATACGTTGTTCACACAAGACTATAAGAGAAGTAGGATCATGTGATTACTCTTAAATTTGATTTCTAGGAGAGCATTTCTTTTTGTTGTTTATATGACTGTAGACTATTTCCTGAACCTCAGTGAGGCATCTTGTAGTCCAGTCTGTTTAACTACAAGGAGGATGGCAGAATTGGTATGAATAAATAAGCAAAACTATGATCCCACTTCTACCAAAAAATAAAAAAATAAAAAAGTGAATGTCCTAGTAATGGTTAGCAGAAATGTTTTAAAACAGAGGCAAAACCAAACCAAAGCAAACAAAAACAAAACCCAAAAAACAGGCAACACATTTTATTTAGATAATATCACCAAATACGATACCAATCTGGTTTTAGCACTGTATCTTTTCTCACTCCTCTCTCTCTCTTTCTGTATAATATATGTATTTGTTGAATGACTACTGTCTGCAGATCATTCAAATTCTTAACTTCAAGGAGCTTAAAGTCTAGCTGGGGAGGTATTTACTTACACGTGAGTAATTAAAGTAATTAGAGTTGGCCGAATACTAGGAACCGGTAGTGCTGTAAATGCTAGATCAACCCTTGAAGAAGAAGAAATCGTAGAGGCTGATTTCATAAGAGAATCAGGAAACTCTTCATGGGTGGAAGTGGGAAGGATTTGGATAGGAAAAGACAAAGGCAGACAAGGAGGTTCAGCTAAATGCTCAGATACTGTTTGAATCACGGTGACAAATTGTGAAGAACCTTGCATATCAGGCACTGAAATTTCCTCCTCATCTGGTAATCACAGGGAGCTAGCAGGGTAGGTTGCTAAGCAGGCCAAGTTTCTCTTCAGCTGGTCTTGCTCGTGCTCTCCATATTCTTTGTTCCAACTATAGCATTTCCATAGAAAATGCTATAGTTCCTGGGTACTGATATTAAAAGGATTAATTGTCAACTGAACCCAGAAGGAGTTTTCTACACAAGTAACATTTTTCCTCTTTCAGAGAAGCTTGCCTTTTTCAAAGCTTTCCCTTTCTGTTATAGAACTATGAACAATTTGGAAACTGTAAGAATATGAAAAGGAAAAAAAAGGCCATACTTATACTAAGACAAACACTATTAATATTTTGATATGATTTTGATATCTTCTACCACTCTTTTTTCTGTGCATGGTTTTAATCATGATATACATGTTACTTTTTAAAAATATTTTACTTTAAATTTTATAACATTAATTTTCACTTAATTACAACTGGACAGTGAACTTTTAAAATCATTATTTTCCATTAGGTAGATGTACCGTAATTTCTTAACCATTTCTCAGTGTTGCTTTATTTTTGCTGGTAATAAATAACACTGTGGTGAACATCTTTGTTCATAAACTTTTTTCTGTGTTTTAGAAATTGCTTTCTTACTACACAGCCTTAGAAATGAAATATCTGGGTTAAAAAGTATGAAATCTTTGTTCAGTTTTTTAAAATTTAAATATAATTGACATATAACATTATATTGGTTTCAGGTATAACATAATGATTTGATATTTATATATATTGCAGATGATCACCACATTAAGCCTAGTTAATATCCATCACCATACAGTTACAATTATTTTTTCTTATGATGTGTAGTTTTACTATTTTATGCAACTTTTGAAACTCTACTAGTTTCTGCATGTTTTTTGGACATTTCAAATTAACTATAAGATATTGGCATATTGTTAACTAACACTCACTCCTGTTTGTAGTTTCTCAGATTATACTTTTTCAGGCAATCTCCTCTTTTGATTAGAAAAACTATTTAAATCATAGCTACTGGGAAAAATAGATGAAGGGGATTAAGAGGTACAAACTTCCAGTTATAAAATAAGTAAGTTATGGGGATGAAAAGTACAACGTAGAGAATATAATCAATAATATTATAATGACTCTGTGTGGTGACAGATGGTAACTATACTTATGTGGTGTAGTGGTGAGCATTGCATAACGTATAGCAATGTCAAATCACTTTGTTTTACACCTGAAATTAATGTAATATTGTATGTCAACTGTACTTTAATGAAAAAAAAAATCATGGACAGTGGGAGAAAGGCAGGCAGTTGGGACCTGAGGAGAGACGATGTAAATGAAGCTGGAGAGCATGTATGGTAGAGTTGGCAAGAGTTTCTAGTCAGAGAAGGGAATATATGATGGACTACATTCTGGTTTTAGCATTGTATTTGTGAATTAATTTCTTCCCCTTCACCCTCCCCTCAGATATCTTCCCCCACCCTTATCTCTTTCAATCTTCAACTTCTTCCATCCTCCTGTTTGAGATTCCTAGGTCTCCAGCTTCAGTATCCTGGCAATGCAAAGCATATGAACATACTCCTGCACTCTAATTTAGAGAATCCACATAGGTGAGGGTGGGAATTTCAGACCTCCTTTCATTTCTCAGCAGATGCCCTGGTTACAAGGTAGGAGAGAGTGTGGTGGACGTTGATGACTTCTGTTCCCTCTTCCTTGTACATTGCTAGAGACAGCCTCTGAGAACAGTGGCCTTTGAGAGAGACAGAACATTCCCAGCATTTCCTCTGACAATTCAAATGCTTCCTTCCCCTTGTTTCCAGTAAACCTTTACCTTCCCCTTGTTTCCAGTAATTATCCACTAAAGGAAATTCCCTTCCAGGAGGAGACAGATTATGCCTCCCTTACCCCACCAGGTGTAGGGATGAGTGACACTACCTCCTTTACTTTGGGTCTCTTATTCCCCAGTCTCTCACCTGTGCTTCCTTGGGTCCCACCCCAAACCATCTTGGAATATCAGAAGCCATTCTGATTCTGAACATCAGAATCAGGGAGGCCATTAACGGTCTCTGAGGACCAAGGGAAGTAGAGTCCCTGGGATATGAACGTGCCTTGAGGGCGCAAGTAGGGAGCCTAGGCCTGTTTTTATAATGTGTCATTAGTTTTGAGAGACCTGAAAGGAAATGAAAACTGAAGCATCAACTTTACATATCCAAAATAGCCCCCGCTTTTTAGGACCTGACATGATTATCTGGTGGAAGCTGGGCATTGAGAAAGAATTTGTCCTATGCTTAGTTGAGACCTATTGTTATTATTATTATTTTAAAGATTTTATTTATTCATTTGACAGAGAGAGAGAGAGAGAGAGAGAGAGAGAGAGAGAGAGATATCGCAAGTAAGCAGAGAGGCCTGCTGAGAGAGGAGGAAGCAGGCTGCCTGCTGAGCAGAGAGCTGATGAGGCCTTGATCATGACCTGAGCCTAAGGCAGAAGCTTAACCCACTGAGCCACCCAGGCGCCCCAGTCCTATTATTTAAAACAATTTTCTTAAGCTCTTAGAAAGTGGTAAATTTATTTTCATTCCTCTTAGATATTATCTGTCAAAGTTGAATTGGGCTTAGCCAACAGTTTCCCTAGGGTTAACTTAGACAACTTAAATTTAAATATGTTTGCCTATTTTTCTCCACTACCCTTATTTCTGTTAATTCCCATTTAACATTTATTTACACACTCCCGCCCATAGTAGTTGACAAAGCCAAAGTGTTGGGATTGATTGGGCTCTGGCAAGGTAATTGATAAAGCCATTTTACTCTTTTTCCTTCACTTTTTCTTGCAAGTGACTGGTTGGCCTATGTTCCTTTGACTCCTTTGAAGGTTTAGTGTTAGGTGGTCAAGTGATCACTGGGTATTCTCTGAGGCTGACCCAAAAGTCTGAAAACTCCTTTCCTTTGATGATATTCTTGGTTCACAAACAATCCACATTGTTTGATTTTTAAAAATTGTGTTGTGGCTCCTGAGTTTCCAAACTTCTATGTTATTTTGTTTTTCTGCTTAGCCATGTGAAATGGAACATTATGTTTGACAAAGGATTATTTTGAACATTCTATCTCTTACCCACTACTTTGCAAAGTCAACAATTCAACAAGATGACATTAGCTTATTTTTACATACATTCTCCTTTCATCTTATTAGTGTATTTTCATGAAACGGACTTTTTAAAATAAATTGAGCACTTGTAGATTTGGAAGATGGATCAGCAGTAATTCAGGCAGCAGCTTCAAGATTATTTTGAGGCTTTTTGTTAGATTAGAATTTTAGAGCTGCTTAAGTATACCTCTCTTTTAAGGTAGTACCATCTTTCTTTTTCTTCTTTTTTAAAAAAATACTGAATTATTCTTTATATAAAATCACATAGAAGCTAATTTTCACTTAAAGTATACATTTTATCAGGATAGATAGAGTAAAATTTTACCTAATTTACAGTTCTTTCTTTAAAATTTTTTCCATAATCCAGCCATCATACCCGCCCCCCCCCCCCAGCAACCATCTTCCTTTTGTAAGGGAAGTGATCCCACTTAAAACTTGTTTGTGTAAAATCTCCTTTAATTGATGTGGTCCTGATACTTGGTTTGCCAGATTTTAGGATATGGATGGCCATATGTGTAGAGTATTGGTAGAAGTTAGCAACTATGGATTTAATTTGAATCATTATGTTTGATGGGAAAATCATGTGTAGTTTTGTTGTTATTATTTAAACTATTTTTTCAAGTTACTTAATAAATAAAATCTGTAACCATGTGTGATACTTGTAGTGATTGCTTAAAAAAATCAGGACAATAATTTTAGCACACAACTCAGTTTATATTTAGAATCAGTCTGCAGTTACCTAACAAATATATGCTAGCTACTTTATGGAGAGGAGTGATAGAAATTGGACACTTTCTATAGTCAGCTTAATTTACATGAAACCAGATGGGGGCGTTTTCATTTAGCTTTATATTTGATCACATGCAAGATGATAATATTTAGTTACTTAGCATGTCTCAATCTAGAATATTAAATATTATTTCTTCATTTCAACAGTGTAAAAAAAATCAAGTCAGAGAGAGAGAAAAAAAGTGTAATTTGCATGCCCAGTCATAGTACGATTAAAATTGATTTACAGCTGCCCCATTAGATACTAATTTTGATAATAGATGCTTGTATTTACTATTATATATAAACAAAAGAATGACTTTTATTCATTTAATGGATAGTTTGAATGGTTTTACTTCTTTTTAGGATATTTGAGGAAAAAATAACTTGTCAAATTTGTTGAATATTTATTTATTCATTCATTCATTCATTTATACTTTTTAAGTAGGCTCCACACCTAGTGTAGAGCCCAGTGCAAGGTTTGAACTCATGACGCTGAGATCAAGAGTTGGAAGCTTAACCAACTAAGCCACTCAGATGCCCTCATTGAATACTCTTTAAAATCCCTGACATCTACATTTAGTCCACATTAGCGTCCCCCTTGGTCAACACACACATTTTAACCCATTATTTTTGGTGATTGAAACAAGTTATTTCTGCAACTTGCTACAAAAAAAAGGAAAGTAGACATCTTAAATATTAAGGATAAGTTTGAAAGGGGGGTGATCAGTACTTCTTAAAAATCAGGTGGATTGTATGTATGTGGAAAAGCTTTTTCACTTGTCAGAATCAGTGCCAAATGAGTATTTCAGGAAGAAAGAAAAAAGTTTACTGCTCCATATGTGAGGGGGCTGTCATTTCAGAATAGGAGGCATTTTCTCTTTTGAAAATTTATCTTGGGCATAGAATATGTAATAGCTATTTTCATCCTCAACTAAGGAATTAAAAGTTAAATGTGTTCCTCATTGGTCATAGTATAGCATTTTTACTTCAATAGCATACTTGAGAGTGTATCTGTGAATTTTGTTTTTAGAATCCATAAGGAACCAGAATAAATATAAATATGAAGTAAGTTTCCTAAAGTGTAGCTTTTTTTTTTTTAAGATTTTATTTATTTGTCCGAGAGAGAGAGAGAGAGAGAGAGAGAGAGAGAGAGAAAGAGAAAGAGAGAGAGAACACAAGCATGAGAAGCAGGGGGAGCGTCAGACAGAGGGGAGAACCAGGCTCCCCGCTGAGCAAGGAGCTAGCATGAGGCACTGGGTCCCAGGACTCTGGGATCATGACCTGGGCCAAAGGCAGATGCTTAACTGACTGAGCCACCTAGGCATCCCTACAGTGTAGCTTTTATTGGGAATAAAATTAAGCAAATACTTAGCAGTATCCATGAATATGTATATTTGGGTGTCCAGATAAAATTACCTAATGGTCCAATAATTTTCCTCTCTTTGATATAACTGAACATATTTTGGTATTATGATATCAAATATCATGCTTTCTAGAAGAAAAAGATAATAACTTTTACTTTCAGAGTAGTATGAAATATTGTGATTTATGTATTTTTTGGGGTGATTTCTGACATTTTGTAGGCATTCCACAAATGCAACTCTTTCTTCCACTTAATAATTAGTATTATTTTTATATATTTTTTTATTGTGATAAAAAACACATGACATAAAATTTACCATGTTCACCATTTTTAAGTACAGCTGGTGGTGTTGAATATATTTACATTGTAGTGAATAGATCTTCAGAACTTTCTCATCTTACACATCTGAAATTCTATACTCATTAAACAACTTTTGTTTCTGCCTCCCCAAGCCCGTGGTTTTTATGAAATATTTTTTGTTTTTGTGAATTTTACTACTTTAGATACTTCATATAAATGAAATGATACAGTATTTGTCTTTTTGTGATTGATTAATTTCACTTAATATAATGCTCTAAAAGTTCATCTATTTTGTAGTATTTGTGAGGATCACCCTTTCTTTTGAAGCTTAATAATGTTCCATTGTAAATAAAGACCACATCCATTCGTCTGTCAATGGACATTTGGAGTTGCTTTCACCTTTTTGTTACTGAAAATAAGGTTTCTAATAAGGTAAATATTAATAGGTATAACCTACAAAAACTAAAAGTCAACAAAATTTAAGAAGTGTAAAGTTTCAACACCAAAAAAATTGAGAATCACTACTAAGGCAACCAAGACAAGGAGAAAAGTGAAGCCAAAGGCAGAGGCATTTTTATGTCACACTGGCATTGGTTTTACCAAGTTGTTCCATGTGCTTGTTTTCCTTTTTCTCCACTAAGACTTATTTCACTAAAGATGCTTTTTCCTCCACACTGACTCACTGATATATACTCCTTTTCCCTAGGAATAAATATGATGAAAAGACCAATAGAACCTTACAATGCAATCTTTATGGTATGAAATCACTCAAAATTATCCCCATTCTACCTTTAATAAATCTACATATATATAACTATTTTCATTATAAGTTATAATAAATAGAATCATGATATTAATTCTGTGATTTCTTATGCAAGGAAGAAGTAATTAAAATACTTTGTCAAGAATTGACTCAAAGATACTACAGGAAAAGTTTGAATTACTGTCTTTGATTTTGACTATTATAAATGGCTTTTCTTTTGTACTTTTTCCCAGTACTTTATGAGTATAAATTATATATTGTATAGTGTACAACTTGGTGAGTTTTTATAAAATTTTGGTAAATAGCGTTTGAAGATACGTAGTTCATAGTAGGATGAACAAATAAGATGAGATTTTCGAATCTGAGAATATCAATGAAGACCACAACAAGATGAAATGAGCAGGGAGAAACATTAGCTCACAAAACCCATGTTTGAAATCCTAATATGTGATTAGAGCTGGGCACACACTTAATTTTGAGTTTTCTAACTTCCAGGTAAAGAGGAAAACATGAAAAATGTAATGATTGAGAAGCTCATCCATGAGAAAAACAAACTAATTGCCTAGGAAGAACATAGTTGTTCCTGTCTAGAATCCAGAAAGAAATTTCTTCTATAGTTTCTTTAGAAGTGGATCAGAATTTCCTCAACACCCTTACACCAAAAAATCAGCAGGACTCATTGGCCTATTTTTTTTATAATGTCCTAAATCTTGGCCCATGGTGTAGTTCCATGTCTCCTCTTGAGATCTGATTATTTTCTTCTCTAACCTGAGAATAACATCTACCTTGGTAAAGGTTGTATATGCTCAATAAATAACTATTCTTTTTCTTAAAGCAGTTCTGTTAGGATGACTGTGACTAGCCAAGTGGTATCAGGTGCATAGCTCTCTGATAAGCTGGCTTCATTCAGGAATGGACGTTATAGTGTTTCAAGGAATGAAATTTTTGAATATCTTTTAGGAATTCCTTCATGCATATTATTTTGAGGACAATGCATTTGAAGCTTTATTCCCTCAAATTAATTTGTTTTCAGTCAAGTAAAGAATCCATTGAGTTGAGAGTCTGCTGGGCTGAGTGACTGGGGTTTACCAAGAATCTGTCACCTAACTCGAAGGCTTTTGCAGCTCTGCACTAAAGTAGACTAAAGGAATGACCCAAGATTAGTTTTAGAACTTCCTCCAAAGTCAGTTTTGCACCACAGAAGAGTAGGTGATGGACGTCCCAAACTTATGACGTGGAATGTGGCTCCAAATGCTTATTTAAGGTGGCGCAGTCTTCTGTACAAATAAAAGACGTGAAACTACTTTCACCTCTCTTATAGAGAAATGTAATTTTTTCTTCAGGTAAAAATATTTTTTTCTTGAGTGTTTTTTTAAACCATCAGTTAAGTCTCTATAGAGGGAGGCTGAAAACCAAATTGTTGGGGTTTAGTAAATTCTCACTTAGTAAAAGCTGAATTCAGCCCTAGACTTTTTTTTTCTTTTTTTGTTAGATTTTATTTATTTATTTGACACAGAGACAGTGAGAGAGGGAACACAAGCAGGGAGAGTGGTAGAGGGAGAAGCAGGCTTCCCGCCGAGCAGGGAGCCCGATGTGGGGCTCCATCCCAGGACTCTGGGATCATGACCTGAGCCAAAGGCAGGTGCTTAATGACTGAGCCACCCAGGTGCCCCAGGCCGTAGACTTTTTGAACAGAAAAGTAAAATTAGTTTGTAGTAATTTTGCAAGCATTCCAGAAGGTTAGTTTTCTTCCTTAGTGTACTCTTTTAAAGTCAACTATCAAAACAATGTAAATTGGCATTTGACTTTTAAAATCTTTTGAGTCTTTATTACAGTAGAATTTTCTTTCAGTAGTAATCCCTCGAGAATGCCGTAAGCAAAGTCCTACGGTCTGTATCCATTTTCTACATCATTAAAAGCCTTCTGGGGCTACACATGAGTACTAACTCAGATTTCACTGTGGTTGTCTGTAGGCTTCTGAGGCTAGAGCACACTCTCCTCTCTGTTTCAGTGAAAGGCCCAGATCTTTTTTGTCTGAACTAATTTAGTAGAAAAGTCATGGTCATAGGTTTGGAGTCAATTACGTACTTTTAATATGTGTTGAACTAATGAATGAATTAGGATTGAGTTTATATCCTAGCCCTCATAACTGTTTTGAAATTATAAGCAACTAATTTGATAATAACAAAACTAAATGTCTTTCATATGAGAAATTTCCATTTGATCACTGTCAGATTAGAATGTCCAGGTTTTAATAAAGGCTCATTTGTTTATAATGTATACACAATATAATTCTATTAGTTATATAATTATTAAATATTAATAATTACTAATATATAGTATATGTTATAATAAAATAGGTTTTAGTTCTCATTTATTTTTCCTTCTGCAAATATGAAAACACCCCTTGCTTTATTGAAATGCTTTCTGGTATACTTTTGATTTAAACTTATCCTTAAAAAATGAGTTATAAAATGAATTACAAAAGTCAATTATAAAAATATTGAAAGATTGAAGATTAGATTTACACTATATGGTTATTAATCTTGCTTTCATGGTTGGATTTATAGTTTCTCATAGGAAAGCTAGATGAATGTTTGATCTTTGTTAAAGAGCATTTCTTCTCTATCATATATAAAATCTCCAGTATGCCATTTTAAAGACTGATTAAAGGGAACAATCTTTTCTTTCCCCTTTTCTTTTTTTCTTCTCTTCTCTCTCTCTCT
This sequence comes from Spilogale gracilis, assembly GCA_004023965.1. Classification (NCBI taxonomy): domain Eukaryota; kingdom Metazoa; phylum Chordata; class Mammalia; order Carnivora; family Mephitidae; genus Spilogale; species Spilogale gracilis. Next base: position 41,482 of record PITA01000143.1, on the reverse strand, counting down.
CTCTCCCCCTCTCTAATTTGTCTGTCTCATTTGAGTTTTGGATATGGTTCTGGTTTAGGGTCCCTTGGTTAGGTTGCATCCTTTAATTTGTGCACACTTCTCTGAGGAGCCAGCTAAATGGACTGGGAAGCTGAGAAAGAAGAGCTGCTTTGGTTCATATAGCTCCCCTGGGCACATTTGTAACTCAGTCTCCCTTTCTGACTGATGTCTGCATCATTTTTTTTATCCTGATGGCCTGCATAAGCAGTTGCCGCAGACTCCATAATAGATGAAGGGTTATTATTTTAACTCTATGATGTTTAGGAATATATTGTTGGTAGGTGAGATAAACAGTATATAAAATCTAATGCACTAAAAATGAAGAAAATAAGAAATTCATTGTTCTGTTATAGGCTAACTAGAATGAGTTATATTTAAAGTATGAACTTAAATATATAGTGTAGTATAGGTGAAATAGTCACATAACTCTTGTTAATGGAATTAAATGAATAAGGAAAACATTGTTGTATCCTAAAAACATACCAATCTTGGGACTATGGTATGGCTTTGGAAATTATTAATTGTACCTTCCCCTACCTCTTTTTGTGGCCCCAAAGTACCACCTTTGAGTTAAGATTCAAATGTAGCAAGTTCTGAGTTACGTCTACTTAGAGTCCTCCTGCCTGTGTTCCAAGAGGAAGTTCTTGGCTTATGACCAATTCTTTACCCTCTTTGGGCATCATCAGAGCTCTCGATGCTGCAGCCTCTTTTTTCTTGATATGAATGCTGTCTGCCGGTCAGCTCCAGCCATGGCTGGCTGTTGACTCTGATAGATGGGCCCATAATGTTATGTGAAGCTGCAGAATGTAGAAGACCATAGAGCCATTTAGTTAGGGCCAAAAATTTGAAACAAAGAAATGGTATGTGGTTTTCTTTTTCACATTTTAAAATTGTATAGATTTATAACTATAAAATTTGAAGGTTAACTTTGCAGAAAGACGGGCAGAATTTTTCACATGGGTTATGGAGCATGCCATTTCTATCCTATTATAGCTTTAAATAACTTTCTTCTAATGCTAAGTAAATTTTAGTTCTAGTTTATTTAAATTTATATGTTGTTTCTGTAACTACTTGGTACTTACTAGATATAGTGGATGATATCGGTTAAAAGTCTTAATTATTCAGATTACTGTGACAATATTTGACTTTTGGCTGGTCAGGAATAGAAGATATTAAACTCATATATTTGTATATTTGTATGCATATATTTATATATGTGTATATATAATGCTTATTTTTAATATACCCTCTTGAATGATTAAATAGTCCAGTATTTTATTAGAGTCAAGAAATGAGACTTAGAAGGCCTTTATTTAGATGAGTATAGATGATAAAAACTTTGATGAAGTTAAGAAGTTAAGATCGAGAGAGAATAAATGTTTTTTTGTTTCCTTTGGATTTGCATTTTAGTAAAAAAATTTTTTTCCTATCATCATTCATAAAATGGAAACAAATCACAGCTTATTTGACATATTTCATTTGGTAAGTGTTCAATAAATCTAATTTAATTTAATAGCAAGTATAGCAATAGGAACTGGAGAAGGTGATTTAATATTAAAATAGATAAGAGAGTAGGCTGGTAAAAAAAAAGAGAGAGAGAGTAGGCTGTTATAAACAATGCAGAACTAATTTCTGTTTGTCTTCTTTCTTATTTGATGTAGGCTTTGGCAGAGAAAAGTATCACCTAGACTAGGTGTGGATAGACAAACATGCTCTCAAACACACACAGAAAGAAAAGTTTCGAGTCTAAGTACTTTACAGTTAATATTTTTTTTTATTACATGCAGTGCAGTCTGGCACTATTACAGTTTTATCTATCTTGTTATTTAATATAAACATGCTATTGAATCTCACTGAATTGATTTTCTGACCTTCTGTGGGTCCAGGTTTGTTTTTGAAAGCAAAACAAAAACCTGTACCAGAGCTCAGAATTCATAAGGAGGCGCCTTTAATACCACTGTACAGATCTGCAAAAGCAACTAGTTGATTTTTTCCTCAGCAGGGTTTTAAGATTGTAAGAAACAGACTGATGGCTTTGGGATATTTACAGCTCAGAAGGCAGCATGGTATAATCAAAGGTTTTGAGAGTTGAAGAGATCTAGGTCTTTGGCAAGTTACTGTGTCTCTCTGAGTCTCAGTGTTCTGTTTTGTAAAGTAGAATTAATAATATAATTTATGAGGACTAAATGAAATAACATATCTATTTAAACAGTAGTTCTCAAACTTGGCTGTACATTTATTATTTATTTATTTATTTATTTATTTATTTATATTATTTTTTAAAGATTTTATTTATTTGACAGAGAGAAACACAGCCAGAGAGGGAACACTAGCAGGGGGAGTGAGAGAGGGAGAAGCAGGTTTCCCGCTGAGCAGGGAGCCCAATGTGGGGCTCCATCCAAGGACCCTGAGATAATGGCCTGAGCTGAAGGTAGATGCTTAACGACTGAGCCACCCAGGTGCCCCAATGCTTTCTGGTTGGTTTTCAATAATGGCTTTTATAAATGGTGACTGAGAAAGCATTTTTTAAAAACTGTACTTATAAAACCAAAATAAAAGGGGGGGGGAAGCATTCTTTTTTCATGGATGTATGTGTTTTTTATGTTTTGCACAGCTTTGAATGACAACATACCATTTCTTTTGTACAGTAAATAGATTTGTACATTGCTTAGATGAACTGTATGCTTATCTTGCTTATCTTCTTTTTCCTTTGTGCATTTTCTTTCACCCTATTAATTATTGAATCATTTGTAAGGTGCCTATAGCCTTAAATTTAAATGAGTTAATTTATGTAAAGTTCTTAGAGTAGTGCCTGGTGCTTATTAAGCGTTTAGTTCATATTATTCATTGTCCAGTGCTAGTGACTTACAAAAATGCATAATGCAAAGGTGTACTATAGTAGAACCAGATATTTGCAAAGGAAATTAAAGAACTTAAGTTTTGTGACTAAGAATAAAAGTTGTTATTTTGCGTGTCAGTGCAATTGAAAATGAAATGCTTGGTAAACCAACAAGCATTATATATTCAGAGTTGAAATTAGATATTTAATGTTGTAGTGGCTGATTCCAGGATGTTGGGTACGGAGCATGATCCACCCCTCCCGCCGTGCCCTGAGCCACCTGCATGGTCATTTAGGCAATTTCCCTCTATGAGGCACGGAACACCGGCCCTCCCACAAAGTGTGAGGAGTTTGCATGGGGCAGCGGTTTCTCCACCCTGCTTGCTTGCCATTCTTTGCACGGAATGCTTGTCATTTAAAAACCATGTCTGGTGTATAGCAAAATGCTTTGTTTCTACTTACCATTATTAAATATCCTGCAGATATCCTGCAGCTCTGTGGAGGAGATTGTCAGGGTTTTTAAATGGTTAGATAAAGGGCTTGATATTAGAAATAAAACTACATTGCCATGCACACAAAGGATCCATAAATAAAGAGTTCTGTACCCAGTTATGGAAAACAGGCTTGAACAAGTGCTTTTACCTTTGCAAAATAAGTTATCTCTCTCCTTGATGCCAGACAGACAAACTTTTGGTCATTGTATTAACAATGTAGCTAAAACTTTGTACATAACTCATCTAAGCCTTTCAATTGCCTTCTTGTTTGTAAGACCTGCTTTTAAAACACCATATCATTATAAGCCATATCATACCATATCATACCCTTTATTGTCTAGGCACCAAATGTAAGAAACTGTAAAAAAACCTTACTGAACAACATGTCCTTGGCTTGGTTTAGGGAGTTAACTGTGAACTGTAGATAGGTGCACCTGCAAAAATGTGTTTCACTGATCAAAGCACTATGTTTCTCTAACAAAGGCACTGTGTAATCAAAAATCACTCTCTGTAAGAAAAATTTTCCTTCATGAGAATCTTTAACTTGTTGCCTATAAATAAAGACACTGAGAGCCAGCAAGGCGGAGATGCTTGGCAGGTGATCGGAAAAGAATCTTCGGGGCTCTCTCATTTCGTATCGCCGACTCCGTCACCACCTTTGAACCCTGACCGTTGCCGGGGCTGGCTCCCAGCACCAGGAGGGGAAATTAGCTTTTTGAGACTTTACAGATAATTTAAAAGCTTTGTTCTTATGAATATTAAGAAAATTAAAGAATTTTAAGCCTAAAGAAGTGCTTAATCCTTTACAATATTAGCCTTTGTAGACACAAGGGTGTATTCACTCAAAAGCAATAGAACAGTTTGGAGGTAAAATATTAGTAAATGGAAGAACATTTTCTGAATGTAGGTTATGAATGAAGGATTGTTTCTAGGGCATTTGAATATGATAGAACCCAAGCTAGGAATAATTGACTTGGATTGGATTCTAGAATTGTGAGAAGTAGCTAAACCTTTCAGTTGAGTTTTATAAAGACTGACATGTGTTGTCAGTGTGATTATCTGCCCTGTTGTCTTATTCTGTTGTCATCATTCTCAAATTATCTCCTTTGACATCGTGGAGCTGTAAGAATCTCTTGTAATTGAAAATTGAAATATAGAATGTGTCACACAGATAGGGTTTTAGGACAGCATTGTCAGAGGCCATGCGATTTACTTAGGATTAATGACTAAGCATATTGTGTAGAGGCTAATGAAATCATACTTTCCTATGTGACTGAAAGAGCTGGCTTGATTTTGCTAGGAAGGAAAATTTAACTTTCAACCTTTCCCTCCTACTTTCTTCCTTTCACCTTCCTTCCTTCCTCTTTTTTTTCTTCTTTCCTTCTCCTTATAAACAATTAACTGCATTCTTTGAAAAACCTTTTCATATAAATATGGTATGTTATCTGTTTTTCCCCATTCCCTTTTACTATGAGTTTGAAATATGTTAAAGTGATCCTACTAAAAAATAAACCATAGCACTGTTGGTCATTACCATACAACTATGTGTTGTTTAGGGTGCTGTGCTATGTCTTCCCATCACCTTTATTGATTTCTAAATGAAGATGGTGCTTATAGAGAGTTTATTGTGGAGGTCAGCCATGGTAGGAGAGATTTGATGAATCTGAGCATGGATTGCAGTATAGGGATAAATTTGGGGCCTGGTACAAAGGTAAAGGCATCAAGTTTTTAAAAAAGCAATGACTTGGTGTTGGATCTGTGTTTTAGCTGTAGCTGGTATCTTGTATGGCCTTGAGCAAGTTAACTAGTTTCTTAAATGTGACCACCTTCATTTGTCACATGAAAAAATAAATAGTCCTATTAAACTGGTCTTATAGTGCTGTGAAGGACAAAGAGATTAAGTGAATGAATGCCTGAGTAAAACTGTTCTTTGCACATAAATGGGAGGATATGAGTCGTACCACTTATAGCAATGTAATTTCATCTATTCATATGCAAAATGAGGATGATAATAGTACTAGTCTCAAGTGTTTTTGTAAGTATTATATGAGATAATCTACATAAAGCATTTAACGTAGTACTTGGCACACAGCAAGTATTCATTCATTCATTCATTCATTCATTCACTTATTCAACAAATATTTACTGAATGTCATGTCCCAGGTGCTCTTCTGGGTTCTTGGAATACACCTATGAACAAAATCAAACAAATCTTTGCAAGTTTTTTGGCCAATGAGTTAGAATTAATCAAAAACAAATGTATTAAATAAAAATACATAAATACATAAATACATAAATACATAAATAAATAAATACATAAATAAATAATTGCTACAATAAGTGCTATGAAGAAAGGTACCTGATGTTGTGAGAGTAATGTCAGGAAAGGTGGGCTCACTAGGTGACGGCCAGAGACAGATGGGGGTGGATCCAGTCAGAAAGAATAGCATCTATAAAATCTATGAGGTGGATCTATGCAGTGGGCGATTATGACACAGAGTGACAGACAAAGTGGCTGAGGATCAGGCTGGACAGATAGGCAGGCTAGTAGACACTTAATATCTGTTCAGGCTTGCATCAGGGAAGCAGAATCACTAAGAATGATATGGAATATGATATTAATGATAGGGGTAAGAAGAAGCTTATAGAGGGCTTGTGTCTGGTGGTGGGTTAGCAGGGTTAGCAATCAGAAGGAACAACTGAGATGAACTAGGTCCCACTAGGATAAATTGCAACCCATAAGAACAAACTAGAGCCTGTACCTGACTCTTACCCCCTCCAGTCTTGACAGTCAGGTGACCTCCAGAAAGAGCTGGTGTTCTTTGCCAAGAGCTTCACATGTGCCTGGTCCAGGGAAGCAGGATGTGTCTGGATTCAGAAACCCGAAGACCTGGCAAGGAGCTGGAGTAGCTGCAGGCTCGGCTGCTTCCTGCTTCAACAAGGGGAGCAAACACATCACTGACAAAACATATAAGCAAACAGTGCATTGTGCCTTGTACTGAGCTTCAGAGCACAATATCTATTGCTTTACTTGTGCCTTCAAAATTGCATGCAGATTTCTTTTTGGCTAACGAACCTGGAACTAATTTCTAGGAAATCTTGTTAGTTTAGTTAAATTGACTAGTACCAAGGACTTTTTTGGAAAGGTCTTTCCTGGCCATGAGTGGGCTTTTGGATTTTTTCAGATAAAAATTGAAAAATTATCAAAGGAGTTTAAGCCAGCTAGGGTAGTTGGGGGAAGGAAATGGGAGAGCCACATGACATGATCTGTGATTAGATATGCATTTTTTAAAACTGAAGTGTAGTTGACACAGTCTTACATTAGTTTCAGGTATACAATATAGTGATTTGACAACTTTATATATTATTCTATGCTCACAAGTGTATGTCACCATGCAGTGCCATTACATTATTATTGATTGTAGTCCTTATGGTATATCTTTCAACCCATGACTTACTCAGTCCATAACTAGAAGCCTGTATCTCCCACTTCCCTTCACCCAATTTTTGCCCACCTCCATCCCCTTCTCTCTGGCAACCACCAGTTTGTTCTCTGTATTTATGGGTCTGTTTTGACTTTGTTCATTTGTTTTTTAGATATCACATATAAGTGAAATCATGTGGTGTTTGTCTTTCTCTGTCTGACTTACCTCACTGCATAATACCTTCTAGTTCCATCCATATTGTTGCAAATGGCAAGATCTCATTTTTTTTTTAATGGCTGAGTAATATTCCGTTGTGTCTGTATATTTTTTTGGCATCTATATGGTAGAAAGTGGATTGCAGGGGATATCAGTACCACTATTAGGAACCTAGTGCAGTGGTCCAATTGAGAGATTGATGGCAGCTAGGAGTAGGTATGGAGGTTAAAGGAATGGTAACAAGTAAATGGGTTCCAGAGATATTCAGAGGATAGAGAAAACAGGGCTTAGGGATGGGACTTACTAGGGACTGAGGGATAGGAAGGTGCCAAGAGTATGAGTTTGGTTTAGATATTTTGAGTTTGTGGTGGTATTGAGAATGTCCAGGTGTAAGCATTCAGTAAGCAGTATGATATTAACATTAGTCATTGCTGTAGTCATAGATGCATTGGTAGTAGTTGTTAATGTTATTATAGTTGGCTTAGTTTCTGGGAGCCTGAAACCACTTCTAATTTTTTATGGGTACTCAGTATACCACTCATTTCCTAGCGTAGAATAAGACTAATTTAAAAAAAATAATAATTTATGTATTTTAGAGAAGGGTGGAGGGTGGAGAGGCAGAGGGAGAGAGAGTCTTAAGCAGACTCTGTGCTGATCTTGGAACCCAGTGCAGGACTTCATCTGACTACCCTGAGATCACAAACTGAGCCGAAACCAAAAGTCAGATGCTTAACTGACGGGGCCACCTGGGCACCCCAGGACTAATTTTTTATATATTTCCTTTGCTCTTTCACTATACATTGGCATAATCACTTGTTTTCTACTCTTTTCCCAGAGGCAACCTCTCTACTTCCATTAATTCTATTTCCTCTTTTCATGTGTCTCTTTTGGGTGTCTTCTTTGGAGAAATGTCTCTTCATATCTCCTGCCCATTTCTAAATTGGATTATTTGTTTTTTCAGATGTTGATTTTATAAGTTCTTTATATATTTGGGATACTAACCCTTTATTGAATATGTCATTTGCAGTATCTTCTCCCATTAAGTGGGCTGCCTTTTGTTTTTATTGATGATTTCCTTTCCTGTGCAGAACCTTTTTTATTTTGATGTAGTCTCAGTAGTTTATTTTTGCTTTTATTTCCCTTGCCCTGAAGGCATATCTAGAAAAACATTGCTATGACTGATGTGAGAGAAATCACTATCTGTGCTCTCTACTAGAATTTTTATGGTCTCACATTTAGATTTTTAATCCATTTTGAATTTATTTTTGTATATAGTGTAAGAAAGTGGTCAAGTTTTAGCTTTTTCCATTCTTGAACCACACTGAAAAGAAATAATACAGAATATATGGACACACTCTTTTGTACCCAGCTTTCTTCACTCATCAGTATACTGTTAGTAGTTTATGTTGTGAATAGCTATAGTTCATTCTTTTGCATTGTTGTATAGTTCCATCATATGAACATGTCACAATTTATGTATTCATATTACATTTCATTGATATTTGGGTTGTTTCTGGTTTGGGCTATTATTACTAAAGCTAATATTAACAATCTTATCTATGTCTTTGTGTAGATATATGCCCTTACTGGGATTAGATGACGTTTTCAGATAGAAAATGACACTAAGTATGAAATGTGAAGGAAAACTTTGGCAGTAGGATCTGGAATTCTAAGGAGAGTTAGGAACTAGAGGTTCAACTGGTATAAATCCCTTCTTTCCATCTCTTTTTTTTGTTCTTCACTTACTTTCTATTGCTAGGATATCTAGAACTATTGATGGGTTTTTACAGGGCAGAGGGACTAGAATGAGGAGTTCTTTACTAGACATGGCAGAGGCCTTCAAACCTTAACAGCAGGGGAACCAAGGATTGTGTGTCAAGACTAGGAGATAAGACTGAGTGGGCTCTAAGACTGCAGGGTCCAGAAGATGCATTCGGGGATGGGATATCCAACTAAGAGTCCAGCCAACTCCAGGCAATGCAGTGGAGTTGACAGACAATTAAGGTTCTAGCAGTGGGCCACTGGGGGGTATCCCGTGAATGTGAGCCACATATGACCATTCTCCATCAACTCCATCAAAGTTACACACACACACCCACCCACCCCCACAGACACCCAACCCAAATAAATATAGAAACCTGCTATGCAAACACAACAAATAAACAATGTAAACTCTAGTATATTTGCTATGTAATATCAAATCTTCTAGCACCACTCACCTAAACCAGATTGTCATTCTTAAATCCTCCATATGGAAACTGGATACCAGATCTTGCTATGAATCAGCGCTAATATTTTAACTTATTTTTACATGATAGCTGGGCCGTGGTGGATGGTCTTTTGGTTGAATTTAAAAGCCATGCCTGCAGTGGATCGAATAGGTAAAGGATGATTGAATCTTGGGCACAAATAATGTAATTTAAGGATAGTTGTTTGAGTTGATGCCCTCAGTGCCTTGCATATCCCTGGCACCTTACCACTTCATTGCTCTTCCTACTCCAGTTGCCTGCCAGTGTCCACATTTCTTTCCCTGGGGTTTAAGGACTTTTCCAGAAGCCATGAGACTAGGAACCTCTTTCCTACGCAGGCCTCCTTCCCCCAACTCGCTCTCTCCCTCTCCCAGGAGGGCTGAAAGTGCCATGAAATTAATACCCACTATACCCCTACAGCAGTCCTCAACCAGTGATTGATCCCTCTTTGGGTTAACTCTGAAGCAGTTGTATTTTACACTGGTCTCTGAGTTCCCTAGGGAATTAAACTCCAGCCTCCTACAGTGTAGCTAGCTTTTAACTTACACTTTATTGGCTGCCTTCTCCTCCCTGTCTCACTTCCCTGCTCCCTTATGAGGGTTTCTTGCACATCCCCGAATAAACTATTTGTACTTGAATCCTCATTTTAGGATTTGTTTCTGGGGAACTCAAACCTAAATCTTTTGAATAATATGCACAAGTAAAAGGCAGGTAAGGAAAGAACTGCAGGCTATTTATTTATTTTTGATTAGCAATTATTTTAATTTCCGACTGCTGCCTAGAGTTTCTGTGTCAACATGCTGTTGATTATTTTAAACCTGACATGACCAAACTGAAATCAGTACTTAAAAAACAGTTGCTCCCACTTTGATTAGGAAAAAAAGATTTCTAGGATTTTGCTTTCTTTGCATTTGTCTCTAAAAGGAAAAATTTTTAAATGAATTCAGTATGTACTGTGTGTTCCTAATTTTTCTGATTTGGTTTATGAATAGCACTTCAAACAAATATAAATGATACTGTAACTTCACTGCTAGCTATTTTTACTTGATGATCTGAGTCTTGGCTTGAATTCTTGGAATCTGGGATCTCTTAGTTTACATTTTGATTTACTCCAGAAGTGTTAACCTCAGAGGTCATTTAGTAAAAATTCTAAGTACCAAAATAAATGAAAAATGTAATTCACACTCATAATGCTTGTGCACTACTTAGGAATCAGTCTCTTTTGGAATTAGCCAATTTTATAGATTTATTTTAAGAGGTTTTTATTAATACTGTATAGAAAAATTCATCCTGACATATTCCTAATTGAGTGTTTCCATAGCTTTGCTTTAAAATATTCTGAACTTTCACAAAACAAATGGAATGTGACATGTAAAGCAGATAGATGGTGAATATAATGTCCCAGCTGAGGTATATTTGTTTAGGTTTAGTAAATTAAAATGGATGTTCTACAATTTTATCACTCATTCATTCATGAGAAAATAAATTATATTATGCAATTTATTGTGAATCATATACTTTCTCAAATAACTATATGCCTCCCACATGAGTAAAAATTCTTCATAGCCAGTTTTAATGATCATACAATAACCATTGTTTGGCTATATCATAATTTACTAAATTTCTCTATTGGATACATTTAGGTTGTTTTCATATACAACCATAAATAATGTCTTGATGTATATCCCTGTTTACTAATATGCCTCAACATTTTGGGTGATTTTATTAAGATGGATTCTTAGAAGTGGAATTATCAATTCAGGAGCTTAAAGACATACATTTTTAGATTTTTTAAAAATATTTTATTTATTTATTTGACAGAGAGATCACAAGTAGGTAGAGAGGCAGGCAGAGAGAGAGGAGGAAGCAGGCTCCCTGCTGAGCAGAGAGCCTTACGTGGGCCTTGATCCCAGGACCCTGAGATCATGACCTGAGCCGAAAGCAGAGGCTTTGAGTGAGCCACCCAGATCACTAATCTAAAAATAGCCGCCCTATTTTTAGATTTTTTCTGTATTTTTAATTGCTTCCTAGAATATTTTCTTTAATGAGTGAAAAAAATTGTAAGCTACCTTAAAATGAGTGAGTTAATACCATGTTGGTTTGAGTTTGGTTTCAGTTAATTGGGATTTTAATTTTTTGTGTTCAGTTTTCTAATGTTAATAATACTAAAGCCAGTGGATTATTCTTAAAGTGATAATTTGTGTACACAAAAGCAATATGTTTAATTTTGTGTTATATGACATAGTACTTATAAATAACATTTTGAATTTATGATGTAACATTGATTGGAGTCAGTATTATCTGGACAGTAAACTGAGAAATTTAACCATTATTTGTCATAACCAGCTTGTTCTAATGTATTTGCATCCTCTTTAGAAACCTAAATATTTTATTTACCAGATTACTTTATTATTTCATGGTCATTTTACTAACAGTAAATCTGAGTAAAGTAATGTAACTAGGAAAGCACTAACCTTGAATATCATCAAGTGGATGTTCTTGATAAATTTCTAAGAATATGCATGTTTACTTTCAGATAATAATTGTAAACAATAAAATGGAATAGAATTTTTTTGCAACAATTGTCTAAAATTATTAATTTAATTCAATTCATTTATGGAGTGCCTATGATGCTCTGAAGGTGTTTTTGAATTCAAGGAAAAATTGCTCTCATGTATAAATTTTTCTTATTTTTTATTACAATGAATAAGAATGTTCTCATCCTGAGAACATAGATTTTAAATTGAAATAAACATCTGCTATCTTTAACTCATTCTTGTCAGAAGAATAAATTATATAAGACCAATTATAAAATTAAAGCATCAGAGGGAGAACTTCTTTAATGTTTATTATTAACCTTACATCTTTAATGTTTTTATGAATGTTCCTCGCTGCAACTTATCACCTCTTTGGTTGAAGGAAAATTCCATTTCCCAGTGTTATAAATTGAGATTATGAAGTCAGCATTTTAATTTTTCTTTGACAGCAAACGATGGGACTTCTGTTGGGGGGGATAATCATGAGGAAGTCCTAGGTTGAGAAAAATAACTCTATTCCCTAGCCTCTGTGTCACAAGAGGTCAAAAGAAATGGTATTCCAGGCCAGTATCCTAGCTGACATTTATTAGTGTTTATAATAAAACATATTTTGCTTGGAGCTCAGCTGCTTTATAGTCGTACCTATCAAGAACCCAGCTGAGAGTTAAGAAGTAGATATAATTGTCATTTGCAAAGCAGAAGTGGAGTAATGTCTTCATTGAAAACATGAATTTAGGTATAATCTGTTTGCCTTTGAATCTCATACTAAAATTCTTATCGCTGTAGTGGGTGGGTGAGGAGTAGAGGTAATAAGTAAGGAGAGCAGGGAAACTGGCAGGCAGCTTCCTTGGGGATTGGCTGTGATGGAAGGGTAGGTACTCAAGATTCCAGTATTTTTCTGGTCCAGTAATGTTAGGTGGGGTCACAACCACACACAACCATGATTTGGGGCTCCTCTGATTTTTGCCGTAGAGCTTGCTTTTCTTTTTGACAGTGCCTGTGGGCATGGTGCTTTCCCACACTTTGTTCCAAATCAGTTGAGTTACCTGAAGCAGCAAAACTGCTGCCTTTCATGCTTTGCCCAGCCCAGGTAGAACAGCTACGCAGATGAAAGTAGAGGGTGCTGGGGTATGGGGACCCTCCAAGCTCAAATGCCACTTCCTCTGTTCTTACACCATGTTCAGTGGTTCTTGTTGTGAATAAAGCTTCCTTGTAAGCCTTTGGGCATTTTCCAGAGTCCTGAAAAGAGTTTGGACCATTTTGTGCCATTTTATCATTGTTTTGGGAGAGAAAAATTGCCGAACTCCTCACTCCACTGTTTTGGAAGTTCTGCATTCTGGGTCCAATTTTAATCAGAATGTTGGAAGTTATATTGTGAGTGAGGCCTGAATAGAAAACCTTTCCAGATCATGAATGCTCTAAATTATACTTTCTTTACTTTTTTTTCTGGCCAGAGATTTTGGAATTTTAGAGCTAGAGGAGGTCTTAATTCAATTTTCTCTTGTTTTCACATTAATAATTGGAAACACAAGTGCCTTGTGCAGTTATGACACAGGTTGTTGGTGTTGGAATTGGGTTTGGAAATGGATCACTCACAAGGCAGTCATTGCTTCCTCTTTCACTGTGCAGTGAAAGGTACCGGCATCCTTTCTCTGCAGGGTCAACTCTTTGCCCCTGAGCTAATCCTGCCCAAATCAAAGAGTACAGGAAGATTCTCAGCCCTGCTATTGAATGAGGTCTTGTATGAGTTGTGCTGCCGTGAACCACAAGCTCAGGAGATTCTGATACACATTTAATTTTGAGAACTGCTGACATAAAGTAAAAGCCCACAATGTCTTTGAAGTTGTCATTAATTCTACACATGAGAAATTTCTGATAGTCAGTACATTGCTATTTTTCATCACAGTTAAGATCATGTTCATTGCAAGACACATTGTTCTTTTATTTACTTGGGGAAAAAAACCCTCTGCAATTTCAATTATGGAACAGCTCTTTCTTAGTATAATTGTATAATGTTGGAAGAGCTTTTTGAAAGGTAAATTTTAAGAATGTCATTAATTTATGCATACAAAAAAGGAAAATGTAAGTAAAATAAATTAATCAAAGCATTCCTTAAACTTCTAGTTCAAAGACAGATCCTTGAATCTCTTCTTCATTCGTTGTGCATGCTTTTCCTGACAACATAATCCTCTGTGTCATGAAGAATTGGTGTTGCAACATTTCTTAAAAGGTTGTTCCATTATTATTAATGTAGCTGAGTTTTTCTCTCAGCCCCTGGCATGGATTCGAGTTTTGACGTGTTTGTACAGGCAGAGGATAACTACTCAGGACTGCCACCTGGCGGACAATGATTATAAGGTGCATCATAATTTTAGATGTTCTTAAATTTTTAAAAAACCAAACAGTATGGTTTAGAATCAAAGAAATATGGTGGTAATTATGGAGTAGTCTATATTATGTACTCATTTCCTCACTTGTATTCTAGAAGTAAATCCCATAAGTTGTTCTTTATACAGTTATACCATTCATTCTTTTTATAATAATGTACCGTCTTTAGTTTAGGCCTTGGTTATATTTAGGTTGGTATATATTTTTCTCCAGAAACTTCTTGTCTTAAAAAGTATTTTAAAATAGATTTTTAGTCTCATGAAACGTAGCTGATCCCATAGAATAATGAATATATTAGTCAGGGTTCCCTAGAGAAATAGAACCAATAATATACACATGTGCATGCACACACACGTGAAGAGAGGTAGGAAGGGATGGAAGGGGGAGAGAGAGAGAGAATATGAATGAATATGAATTGGGTTATGTGACTGTAGAGGTTTACAGGTCCAAAATCTGCAAAGTAGGTTGTAAAGCTGGGGACCCAGGGAAGAACTGATGTTGCAGCTCAAGTCCAATGATAGTGTAAGGCTGAATTTCCTCTTTTCTTGGGGGACCTCAGTGTGTTTTCCCTTAAGGCCATCAGCTGATTGGATGAGGCCCACCCACCTACTGAAGATGTGAAGTGCAGTGGAGAATGCAGCATATATACACTGCACAGAAGCTTGTATTATAGTTGTTTAAAGAAGACTTTCAAATGAATATTTAATCTAACAGCAGCAGAAAGCAATAATGTAGATAGAGACAATATTTAAAATTGCATACCAACTATATATTGCTATTGTAAGATTTATCTTTTTCATATTCTTAATGAAAGCAAACCTGTTTTCTTCAATAGATTGGGAAAATATAAATGAAGTTTTTATAAAGCTTAGTATAAAGTCCAGTAATATAACAGTCACCAAAGCCGGTACAAGACAGAAGTAGATGATAATTCTGCAATATGTTGATAAAAGTTGTTCTAGAGAATGCACAAAATTTTTTTTCCTAGTCAGGCTTGCATATATGGATAATTTTGAATACTAGGCAAGACTTAAAAACAGTAAGCCCATATCCCTATTTGAGACACAACTGAAAATCAGCTTTGTTGGGGTGCTTGGGTGCCTCAGTTGGTAAAGCGACTGCTTTCGGCTCAGGTCATGATCCTGGAGACCTGGGATTGAGCGCCACATTGGGCTCCCTGCTTGGCGGGAAGCCTGCTTCTCCCTCTCTCACTCCCCCTGCTTGTGTTCCCTCTCTAGCTGTGTTTCTCTCTGTCAAATAAATAAATAAAATCTTAAAAAAAAAAAAAAGAAAATCAGTTTTGTTGATTTAATATAATATTTAACTTATAACACTGAGACACATGTTATAGATGTTATATATGTTTACATACATAATTTTATAACTATTTGGGGTTAGCTTTCATTCTTGAGTGTATTTATGTTGATATAGTTGTATATCATGTATGTTTTAGATGGATTCTTTTATTTTGGGTAGTTTGGGATTTACTCAGTAACTTTGTTAAAAGAAAATGTAGATAGTGAAGGCTGGGTGTTGTTTTTTTTCCCTCCCAGGAGCAACTAAATAGAATGATTAGCATTAAAAAGTGTTTATTAATTGGAAATGTAATGAAACAATGAAGGGATAAGTAAAAAGTAAACAGATTTTGTGATATACTTTGATAGTACTTACTTACTCCATGAATAAAGGAAAGGTAGAGGCTAAGAAAGAACGAACAATTAGGAAAAATTAGGAAATAAATTTGTGTCATTTGAGAGCATAGCATCTGTGGATATTGTATTACTGCTCTCTGGTTCACTTCAGGCACCGCTTCTATTCTGTGTTCCATTATTGTTCATTAGAATAAAGGACAAAAATCGTTCTTTCCTTTGAATTTCCATAAAAGGACTAGTTTCACATCAGAGATTACAGTGCCAGATAGATAGTGTTTTTAAATGCCTGGAATGACTTTTGGGAAATAGTCTTATTTTAAAATAGGCTAAAGTTACTGAAATATAGTTAAGTTATTTAGTTTTCTTAATAGCGGGCCTGTTAGATAATGACTATTAGTATTTTATTTCTTTACAAAGATCGATCTTACAAATTCACTTTACACTTAGAAACAAAATAGTTGTATTATTCTTTCCTTTAAGAGTTCTTTCCTTTAGACTTAAGATCTAACAGTTATACACATCTTAGTTTAGCTGATGGAGACATGCAGAGCATTATATGAACTCAGCCTGTACATTTTCTTTTTCCTGTAGAGATTTTCTAAACTTGGACTGCATGATTCTCAGACCATGGCAGAATTTTGCTGGGATTTAATTTAATTTACAGGGATTTGAAAACTGTGACAAATTTACCTGATTCTAAAAGTCATTATGATTGAAAATTTCTTATTTTAAGCTCAAAATCTCCTAACAAATAGTATCTCTCTGATATGGTAGCTCAGCAGTTTAGCTCCGATGTTTCAGACTCTCTGTTTGAGATTGAAGAATATGTAAATTAAAAGACATTTTTAAAGCTGCTGCCTGGGAGCCAGCTGTCTCATGGAGGAAAAGTACAATGAAGCCTCCTTTTATTTCATTTGAGTTGTGGCATTGTATGAGAGGACATTTTGAAGCAATTCTTTTTATTTAAAAACCAAATTAAAAATGGAACTTAAGTTGATTATTATTTGTATTGGTTAGGAACCTGGTTTAAGCAAAAAAGAAATTTTTTAGTTTCTGTTGTTGAGAAGTGTGGGAATGTGTCATCTATCTTTCTCTCTGCCTTCTTTATGTGACTTCATTGTTAGGTTCTTTGTAGGTGTGAAATGGGGACCAGCAATGCAGGTAGGTACCCTCTCAGATTCAGATTCAGCTCAAAAGAGAAGTTATAGTGTTCCAAGATTCATTGTTTATGCCCCACACCCAGTATTCCACGCAATACCTGCCCTCAATACTCACAATGAATCTTGGAACACTGAAAAAATAAAATTAAGTAAAAAGAAAAAATTTAAGATAATACTCTGCACCAAATCAAAAGCAAATGTTATGTCATCATTTCCACGGAATAAAATTCTACCATCAAATTCCTTTTGCGAGTCTTTATAGTAAACATTATGTTGTAACTCTCAGAGGAAAGTCTACATTATAAGTGGAGAGTACAGACATTTCACCTTTTAAAAAAATTCTGGAATCAGTAACAGCTGAGAAAAATTAAATCAATGCAATATGTAGTGAAAAAAAAGAGAATCTATATTCTTTAAGAATCTGAAAATAAGTTCTGGGCTTGACTCTGGCTGGTCTTAGTTGGCCTGAACCAGTTCACTGGCCGGGAAGATGGGATTCCATAGTTGTTTTAGATCTAAGTCATTTGCCCAGCCTTGGAGCCAGGATCAGCATCAACCCCATTTGAAGCACATGGATTGAGGAATAGTGCTTTACCAGCGGATATTCAGATTATTGTTCACAGAAAATAGGTAAGCGAAGGCTGTGGCAAAAATGATACATCCAAAGGCGTTAATGCTCATGACTTTGCATTTAGGCCAGTGTATCTTTTTCAGAAACCAAAACAATAATTTCTGTCAGCATAGCATGTCCAATACAAGGTGCATTTAGATGGTGGTGACAGAAACTTAAAATAAAAATAACCTAACAAGATGGAGGTTTATTTTCTCAGGATGTAGTCAGTCAAAGACTGGTGTAGCATTTCCACGATAAAACCGATGTCTCTTTGAATTGCTGTAGCTCCTGCAGTTGCATTTATGTTGCAGGCTGAAAGCTGGGGGAAAAAAAGCAAATAAATGAGTGTTCAGTTGTCAACCTTCCTACTCAACAACTTCTACATTTATGTCATTACCTAGGATTTGGTCACATGGCCATATACACTTGTAAGGAAGTCTGGGAAATGTGGTTATCCATACTGGCACAATGCCACCCTTAACAGCCCAATAAGTATTTTGTTAGTACAGAAGAACTAGTGGATGGCTGTTAAGCAGGTAGCTAGTGGTCTTTTGAAATGTGTTAACTTATTAACTGATATTGATGACATGGGAGGCTTATTTAACAACCCAATGAATTCTGTATATTTAAGATTTAAAACTCACTTTAGAAGTAGATAGAAATATAAATAGTAAAACTAATCTTACCCTAAAATTTGTAATGAGGTATGCATTGAATTGGTATCAAATAAGAGGGTCAAAGGAAGGGTTAAAAGATGGTTCTGACTGAGGCGCCTGAGTGACTCAATCAGTTAAGGATTTGCCTTCAGCTCAGGTCATGATCTCAAGGTCCTGGGACCCAACCCCAGGTTGGGGTCCCTGCTCAGCTGGGAATCTGCTTCTCCCTCTCTGCTTGCCCACTCCTTCTCCCCACAAATCATTCTCTCTCTGTCTCTCTCAAATAAATAAATAAAAAAATTTAAGTAAAGGAGATGATTCTAACTTATCTGTTTCTTGGATGTCTGGCTACAGTGATGTCCTCTGCAAAGATACGGAACATAAGAGGAAGTATCAGGTTTCCAGGGGACGTTAAAGAGTTAAGTTTTGGACATTTAAAGCTATAAATGTTGGTATCAGATGACATTTGGGTGATGTCATTTGTTCAACAGCTAAGCAGCTGCACATTTTGATATCTATTGTGCATTTTCTGTCAGAGAACAGAGAACTGGATATTTTAGAAATTTTCTGCTTCTCAATCCCTCTCTTTTACGTTGTGATCTAGGTTACTGAAAGTTAGGGAGAGCTGGGTCTGCAGGACCACAGTTCCAACTCCATAACTTAGAACGAGAGCAGTCTTGTAGTCAAGCGCATGTTGGGGTTTTTGAGGATGTGAGGCTCAACTGTCTTAGATTTGGTATTGCTTTTTGCAGGGTAAGGGAATGAGAGGAGGCAAATGGATTCACAGAAGTGAGTGATATATGCAAAAATTAACTGCTAACATCACATGTTATTACTAAGGAGCAAGTGAGACTTTTTTTAAGTTACTGAGAATTAGATAGAACTGCAGTATTATATTCTAAAGGAAATAAACTTTTGACTCTACTTAAGCACTTTATGAAATCACCTTGTCTTTTGTCACTTTATTAACTGAATTACAGATGTTACCTTCTGAACTTTATTTAGTTCAACATTTACTGAATAAGCTTTTTGCCATTTTTATAATTCTGAGTACGGAAAATAAAACAACTATTAATAAGGGAACGATGCCTTCAAGGTATGCTGTATTATCATTACCTATTTATTAGTTTGTTTTTTTCGTGTCATGCTAGGGTAAATTTCAAAGATAAGACATTCCACAGAGCATAGTGGATTTTTTTTATGGATGCTGTAATTTAACCAAAAACATTAGACAAATATGAAGCAGGCTAAGGCATATTGGAAAACAAGCAGTACATTAGTGGGAGCTACTGTTGTTCAAAGTCAATATTAATTGTAACTAGAATGAATAAATAGTTCTTCTGTTTATTCTTATATAATGTCATACTTGGCCTCTTTCAGGTTTTTAGAAGTGATTAATCAAATGTTTTTTTTAGGTCTGAAACACTACAGATCTAGTTTTGGGAATATACCCACTCTGAGAAAGGGATACAAAAGTTTCTATGTTCAGGGAGTAGTAAGTAGCTTCTCTGAAAACCTTTTAAATTTGTACACACAATGAGTGGTGCCAATGTATTATTGTTAGGACCGTTGTTTGGGTGACGTCATTTGTTCACCCGTCAGGCAGCTGGGCATTTTGAAAATCTATTGTAATTGCTTGGCAGAGAGCACAGAAATGGGAGCTGTTGGCTTTAGAATGGACCTTTCTGTGTTTAATTAAAACTGTTTTATATATAAAAGTAGAGGTTTTGCTTATCTACAGTTAATCACTAATTCTGTTGTGTTATTTTCTATTTCTTCAATCTATCCTTTCCCGCAAACATAAAACTGAAATCATCTTACCCCTCAAAATGATTCTTCTTTCTGTGGGGATTCTCTTGATGAGTTCCTCTAAACCAGAGATCTGCAAGTCATCTGAGATCACTTTTCCTTTACTGATCACCAGCTCTTCTGTTCCTGTTCTGTAGGAGCACTGCTCTTTTGCCCTGTGTCTTTTGCTTCTGTCTGTGACCAAGCTCGTCCCATCTCTCTTCTGGACTTTTGTAACACCCTTTGAGGATCCTGCCTCCATTCTTGCTTCCCTCCCATCCAGTGCCCGTGATTACTGTCAGCGTAATCTATTAAAAAGAAAATTGGATTGTGTTACTCCTCTTTAAGTCCTTCAGTGACTGCACATTGCTTGTGAGTCAGGATCAGATTTAAGTTTCCAACAGTGTGACTTAGAACACAATACCTCCAAGGAAACATACGATGGTTCAAACAAAAGAATCTTGGCTTATTGTATTTTACCTATTGTTTCAGAAAGCTAAACCATGATAAGGGTATATTCATTCTTTACATTAGGAATGACATCTTTGGTGCTCTTTCTCTGTGGAACAGGGCTGTCTATTACATCCTCCTCCTTCCTCTCAAGAGGTATCAGAGTTGGTGTTTATCATCCCCATGTAGTTCTTTACACTTTTATTTCATATGTATTAATTCCTAGCTGATCTCTCTCTCTCCCAGTGTATACCATATGTTATTATTTTATCTAGTTTTAAACTTTATATTAATAATATACTGTTTGTATTCCTTAACTTGTTTCATCTGCATTATTTGTGTGATTCATCATGTAGTTCTTATTCATGTATTTTTACTCATGTGTAGTATCTTCACTGTATGTGTGCACCAACAACATGCACAATGTTGTCCATCTGCAGCCCTTCTCCTCCCCCCTTCCGCCTTTTCATTTCTGAAAAGGTCAAGTTACTATGCTCTTGGCTCAGTGCCTTGGAGGAGAGGGTCTATTATTAATCTTCGTGGTTTCTGTTAATCTTCCTCATATGTTTAATAGGTTTTGGTAGATTATCTTTAAAATGAATGTCGTGGTTGGTCAGCATTGGTAGCTGGTTTGGGCTCAAATAGGGATGTAAACTGTTTTTCTAGATTGACAAAACTCCACCTCACTTAGCAGGGCTTACTCCAGTAGTAAATGAGATCCTTTGTAGCAAATATCTTCCTTTCTCGCTGCTCAGACTCCTGCCGGCAAATATTTTCTCCTGCATTTCTTACTTGGCCAGGTGATTTCTAAGTCATCCACGTGGTTCTCCTTTTTGACTCATGGGGTCCTTTAGCATTAATATGCAATTTCACATCACTTTATATGAATTTTAAAATCATTTTTATAATTTTGTAAATTTCACATGTTATACAGAAAGACTTTAAGTTTTAAAAAATATTATGTCCACCTGGACACATTGTGCTCCTCTAGAACCTTGCTCCTCTAAGTGTGAGCTGTAGGCCAGTGTACCTGGGGACTTCTCAGCAACCTAGACTCACAGACCCCAGCCCAGAAACGAACGAATCAGAATCTGAACTTCAAAAATATTCCCAGATGACTGGCATGCACATCAAGTTTGAGAAGCCCCTGGACTAGAGCTCACATTAAATCCAATCCTGATAATATCAAATAAGAAACATTTTAGATTTTAATGTTTAAACATTGGCACATGTTTCACTTACTTTCATTTTCTTGTACTTAAACAAAAGCACTTATCTCTTTGAAAATAAAAATAATATATCAAATTTGGTTTGGGGGCCTAGGGCTGATATTTAATGATGTGTTATAACACAACAATAGGCAAAATTGTATTCATGACCTGACGTCTGAAAATAGTACTTTCTTTATACTTAAAAAAATAATGCCTCATTTTGATATTTCCATGAAGTCATAGATTTCTGACCACAACTTGCAATAACCTCTGTCCAGTAGCGTACTCTGTGTGTGGAGAGTGTTTTTTTCCCCAAAGTAAAAGCTTGATTGGGTATAATTTTTGCTGTATGTATTATTTTTAATTATTTGAAGTAATAGTAGAAACATCTTTCATTAGGTAATCACAGTTTAGAAATGCAGAGAGGATTGTATCAAGGCAGATTTGCAGAATTATCATTTAAAATTTTCTTATACCTTGTGTTTCAATGTCATTGTTCATTATACCTCTTTTCTTTAGACAGCTATCTATGCAGATAATAATTACAGGGCACATTTTAGGACTGTGAAGATCAGAGTTTTATATGTAAAAACCTAGAAGAGTGCCTGGCCACATGTTTTACATAAGTGACTGCATCAACCCCATCCTTCTCCTCTTCTTCCTTGGGTTCTTCCTCTTCCTCATCAGTGTTATTACAGTCCATAGCAGCTAATGATAAAGATGTTTAATGATCCATGGTATAACATCAAGGGCAGACTGGGCTCAGTACAAGTCTCAGCACTCCCCCCCACCCTTTTATTTCCCCTATCAGTGAAGAATACTGTAAAGTAGCACTAGGAAATAGTGTCTAGGGGTAAGTGGCAAGGTTCAAATAGAGGGTAATTAACTATTGGAGTCTGTGATGGGTAATGGTTGTTAGTGTTACTGGCTTTCATTCCTTATGGGAAGGACAAAGGCAGAGGGGGAGAGAGAGTCTTAAGAAGGCTCTATGCCCAGTGCAGAACCTGACACAGGGCTCAGTCCCACAACCCTGAGATCATGACCTGAGCCCAAATCAAGAGTTGGATGCTTAGCCAACTGAACCACCCAGGTGCCTCCTGGCTTTTATTCCTATTCGTCATGTGGTATGACTGTACTTCCAAACTCTTGTTGGCAGGGGTCATGTGATTTATGCAGCCTATTGACTTGTGAACAGAAATTTTGTGTGTCATTAGTTGCCTATACAAGATCCTCCAAAACTGTTTCCCTCTAGCACAGTGACTGGTTTTAGGATGATGGCTGCTCAAACAGCCTAGTCAACAGTTCCTGTGTGACTGAAATGCAGAGCACCCCTGCCAGTCTTTGGTTGATATTTAGCATGGTTAAGAAATAGACCTTAGTTATTTTAAGCTCCTGAGATTTGGGGGATGTTTATTATTGCCGTGAAATGTAGGCTGTCCTAATATAGATGCTTCTTGATGCATTTTGAGAGCTGAAAAGCCATACAATAGGGTATTAAGTATGGCGGGGATAGGAGTAATTTAGATGCCAAAAACTATGATGCTGAGAGACAAGAACCAAAGAGAGTCATCAGCAGCATGTGAAAATTTAATCAGTACTGGGGACAGGAAGTGGAGGGAGGAGTTGGGATTTCCCTGCCCCTCCTTTCTCCCTGTCTATCACAAGAGTGATACACTATCAAAAGTAATGTAAAACTAGTTATGTATACCATGAAACATGTTTATTCTCCTTGTCAGTGTGAATATAGTAATTTAAAAATCAATGTAGAAAATAAATACCTAGGAACACCAGGATTTAGGAAAAAGAACCATATAGGAGGGCTTTAAGAGTGTTCAGTACCCAGAAATGATGTTTCCTCCTTCCCTCCCCGTCACACATGTTCACATCCTCCCATGCTTTCATGCACATATGTACTCATGCACATCAGATTTTTTATCAGCTCCACTTGAGACAAGCCATTACCCTCCTGGATTCTGTATTTAAAATTGCAACTCTTCTCCTTCTTTCCCCTCCAACACTCCTGATCTCCTAACCAGTTGCGTTGACTCCTTCCATAGTACTTAACATTTTCTTTAGTCTACTTAATAGCTTGCTGTTATTGTGTGTCTCTCCTGCACTAGAATGCAAGCACCACAAAGAAAGAAAGTTACTATCTTTTTCATTCACTGAGAACAGACACTGCTACAGAAGAGTATTTATTGAATTGTAGCACCTTCATGAAGGAAAAAACGGGAAGACAGTCTGGATATGGATAGCTGCCTTGGTGTTCTAAGAAGAGAGATTACATCTAATACAACTTCATGATCTCAGCTACCTTTTAAACCACAGCTTGATTCTCTTGCTCTCATTACCTAGCTTTTAAAATAGCCTCAGTCAAGCAGAATTAAACTTCTTTGTGAAATCTGCAATATGTTATATTTAAAGACTAAATTTTGAAGGTAGCATACAGTGGGAAATTCAATGGAATTCAGAGACAAGCCACTTCAATGTCACCTATTAGGTGTGACTTTGGACAAGTTACTTAGCCATGACACCTAAATTTTCCTATATGTAAAATTAGAATAAAACATCCTGGGGCATTGATTGGATGGCCTAAAAATACACAGTTATGTGAAAATGCTTAGTACACAGTAGGTATTGGTTTATATCTATTTCTTTCTCCTTCCCTCTCCTCACCATAAAAATAGCTTTTATTAAATTTTTATTTAATCTTATTTTATGTATTTTCAACTTAACACTAGTTTTGGTTTCCAGTGACCTTTGATGAAGATTGTTTTAGTAATCTATGGTAAACTAAAATTTCACCAGTATGTATGGAGAACCCATTCTATATAGCATTCACTGGGGTATGTATTTCTGGGGACTGTTGGGAAGGTCTGAATTTCTCTTGTGTAATTTACACAAAAGATTTTTTGTGTTCATCTTGTTTCAAAAATACCACTAATGCTATCTTCATTGGTTGGCCTTTTAGACTGTAAGGCTGGGAAAAATCAATTTCTTTCTTTTGCACTGTGAGATCCAGTGTGGAGCTCTGTGCACAGTGGGGAGTCTGCTTCTCTCCCTCTGTTCCGCCCACCCCAGCTCATGTGCACATGCTCTCTCTCAAATAAATAAATCTTTAAGGAAAAGAAATGAAATATAAAGTTTGATGGGTCTTGTTATTAACAAGGTAATGTAACAAAATTTAACCACATATATTTTGCTTTTTAAGTAGGTAATACATGCACGGAATACTAAAGGTTGTACATAAAAGTAAGTCCGTTAGCTCTGCCCCCAGCCACAGCAGACCACCACTACTCAGTGCATATAGTCCACATAATGCTGTTATTTTACCCAAATGTAAACTTTTAGGGACTTCATCTTTTTACTTAAAAATGTGAAAGTAATCTTTGTAAATGATATGTATTTGCTCCTCAGACCTCCATGACCAACTCTGTTTACTCCCAGGCACCATCATGAACATGTGTTTATTTAGCATTATATGAGGCAATATTCTAAGTTCTGGGAGCAGAGGAGTGAACAAGATAGAAGAAAACCACTTGTCTTCACAGAGTTTACCTTCCTAATTCGGGGTTGCTGATATGATAGGGGTACAAATAATAGTCTCTGTGATAGGACTGAAGAGGGAGAAATGAATTTCTTCAAACATAATCAGAAGGAGCTTTAAGAGAAAAGTGGAAATATATCTGGATTTTAAGTGATGGGTCATAATTCAATGTGAAGAACTGGGAAGAAAGAGAACTCCAGCACACATGTATTAGAATTACAATTTTTTTTGCTTTAGTCTTATGTGTCAGTTGTTTTTCATGGTAGCACTTGAGCTTCTACCTTTAAGGTTCCCATTTGCTTGACATTTTGGGAAATTAATTACTTTTGGAAATGACTATTTCCAAAATAAAATTGTTTGTTTGTCTTAGAAATCAGTTTTTGTGTCTGTTAGCCATCTGTATGTCTTTTTTTGAGAAGTGTCTGTTCATGTGTTCTGCCCATTTTTTGACTTGATTATTTGTTTTTTGGGTGTTGCGTTTGAGAAGTTCTTTATAGATCTTGGGTATCAGCCCTTTGTCTGTAGTGTCATTTGCAAGTATCATCATCATTAGCCATTAGGGAAATTCAGATTAAAACCACATTGAAATACTACCTTATATCAGTTAGAATGGCAAAAATTGACAAGGCAAATAACAAGTGATGGAGAGGTTGTGGAGAAAGAGGAACCCTCTTACATTGTTGGTAGGAATGCAAGTTGGTGTAGCCACTTTGGAAAAGAGAGTGGAGGTTCCTCAAAAATTTGAAAATATAACTACCCTATGACCCAGCAATTCCATTACTGGGTATTTGCCCCAAGATACAGATGTAGTGAAAAGGAGGGCCCTATGCAACCAAATGTTCATAGCAGCAATGTCCACAATAGATAAACTGTGGAAAGAGCTGAGATGCCCTTCAATAGATGAATAGATAAAGAAGATGTGGTCCATATATACAATGGAATATTACTCAGTCATCAGAATGGATGAATACCCAAATTTTGCATCAATATGGATGAGACTGGAGGATAATATGCTAAGTGAAATAAATCAAGCAGAGAAAGTCAATTATCATATGGTTTCACTTATTTTTGGAACATAAGGATTTGCATGGAGTTCATTAGGAGAAGGAAAGGAAAACGAAGGGAGGAAATCAGAGGGGGAGATGAACCATGAGAGATTGTGGATCCTGGGAGACAAACTGAGGGTTTTAGAGGAGAGAGGGGTGAGGGGATGGGTGAGCCTGGTGATGGGTATTAAGGGGGGCACAGATTGCATGGAGCACTGAGTGTTATATGCAAACAACCATGGAGCACTACATCAAAAACTAATGATGTACTCTATGATGACTAACATAACATAATAAAAAAATAAAAAAATAAAAAAGAGCAATCATTTCTGCTGATCTTATACTTCTTTCCCCCCCCCTCAATTTATATTCTTTTTTTTTTTAAAAAGATTTTATTTATTTGACAGAGAGAAACACAGCCAGAGAGGGAACACAAGCAGGGGGAGTGAGAGAGGGAGAAGCAGGCTTCCCGCCGAGCAGGGAGCCCGATGTGAGACTTGATCCCGGGTCTCCGGGATCATGACCTGAGCCGAAGGCAGTCGCTTAACCAACTGAGTCACCCAGGCGCCCCTCAATTTGTATTCTTGAACTAGAAATGAGGATTTTAAGGCTGACTTTTACCTAAACACTTGGCCTTTTTTAATATAGATTCCAAAATTTTTTTTCTTTGTTTTACATTTTTCTGATATGTATATATTACAACTATTATTTGATTCAGAGTCACTGTATGCTTAGAGCAGAGGTTGTCAATCTTGGCTGCATGATATAGTCATGTGGAGAGCTTGATATAGTCATGTGGAGAGGTTGGCAATCTTGGCTGCATGATATAGTCATGTGGAGAGCTTAAAACATGCTGATACTTGGGCCCACCGGGGTCCTAGGGTGTGGCCTAGGTACCAGGATTTTCAAAAGTTCCTCAAGTGATTCTGGTTTGCAGCTGAGCTCAAGAAACCCTTGGCTAAAGTATTTTGGAGGTAACTGAACCATGCCATGTGCTTCTGAAAAGTAGGTAACCATGGCTTATTTGAGTGGTGTGATCAGTTTGTTGTCTCATGTCTCTCACTAAGAATAAAGTGAAATGATTAGAATTGGGATGGCAGAATGAAGTTCTTGAGTTTGTTAAAGCACTCTTATCATTATTCACCAAAACATAAAAGCAATTAAATAAGGCATGTATATGGATAGACTAAATTTAAGGCCTTTAAATTCTTGTGTGATGTGGGAAGAGATAACAGTTCTTGTTTTGAGCTTATTCTAATCAGAGTAGTTTTGTTCATTATTTAAGTCAGAAATTAACAAATCTGATTTTAGAGCCTGTAGGAATTGCTAACTTACTGGCAGTAGAGTTAGGCAGACATTGTCTCACATTCTTGTTGACTTTGTCACCTACTTTCAATGTAATGTGTACTCTGTTACCATAAGAGGATCTTTGTTTACTCCAGTAACAAGATGTTGGACAAGGACTTGTAAACCCAAATAGTTACCTCCCTGAGGTATCAGAGAGCTTCCAGAAAGAAATCACACCGAACTTTAGACCGCTCCTTTCTTTTATTCTGAAAAGTGACTCAGTCTATTTCCAGCTTGGAATTGGGAGCTGAGATCAGGCTAGGGATGTTTACTGTGATTTCTCTCTTTGGTTTGAAGTATTGTGATTTCCCCCAATATGCCCATATCTTGCAGCTTGTATGCAATTGGGTTGCCCCCCAAAATTTTTCTTACATCTATATAGCACATTTGCACAGTGTCTGAAAATAGCGGGGCTTTGTGACTAGTATGAACAATTGGACAGAATGGTGTTCAAAGCCTAGGTTTTCTATTTATAAACTGTTACCTTGATTTATTTAACTTATTTAGCCTTAATTTCTATATCTGGAAAATTACAGAAATGATGTCTAAATTCCAGGTTTGTTAATAAGGTAGGATATTTTAGATTCTTAACAGTGCCTACCCACAGTTGGTCTGTAATAAATGATAGTTTCCTAGCTTTCAGATTGAATTATTCTAGACAATTATTCTACTAAAAAATGGTACCTGAGAACAAATTAAGTTATAAATTTTCTTTAATAATGAATCTTATTATTAATAATGACTCTTGGATGTGATGTATATGAGACATTTTATCTTGCTGAATTTGTGATAAACCTCATAATCTCCTGATAAACATATTGATACCATACCTTTGTTTATCATGATAGGTTTTATAATTTTTCATTGTGTTTAGAGATATTTTACAAGAACTCAAGGATTCTTACATTGTGAAGGGAAAAATTAGGAAATTGATAATAAAGACTGAGTGGTATAGTAGAGTCAGGGCATGAATACCTGGGTTCATATATACACGGTGAAAATACAGGAGTAATATAAGCCATGCTGAGGTGTAGCCAAATCAAATGAGTTCTTTGAAAAATGTTTACAGCATTCCTCTGTGTGCCTAAGTAAGCTCATTGTAATAACGACTTCTCTCATTTTCTGCCTTTCAAAGTTGTTTTAATTTTTTAAGCCATAATTCAAATGTGGTCTACTTTATAAAATTGTCACCTTCCTCCCTGCCAACGGCTGCCCCCTTCCCTAATGAGAAATGCCTTTTTACTGTATTCTCTTGGTATGTGATCTCTGTCCTGGCACTTACTTCACTGTTTCATGTGAAAAGTAATGCTGCACCTAAGTTTCAGACGTTGCATTGAAGATTGTGTGAAGTCCTAATTAAGGGCACTGACTTGGACACCAGAGAGAAGTTCATTTTAATTTGTTACTTGTTGTGTAAACATTTGTTCTCGTAAAGATTTGTTCTTCCTGAAATCAGTTAACTGTAAGACAGGGATAAAAGTTTCTACCTCATAGTTTTGTTGAAAGGTTAAGTGACTTAAGTGGCTGGTGATAGTAATTTTCAATAGTTGGTAATGAATATGGGTGTTGTTGTTGTTGGTGTATGGCATGTTATCTATTGTGTGTAAATATGATATGTGGCTTAAAATCTCTTCTACTCTGTGCACTTTTTAGGACAGGGAACCATCACTTGGCATTTTGCATAAGGTTTAATAAAATAACAAATATTTGTTGATTGAATACATTAACTTTCACCTTCACTTGACTTTTAAAAAGAATAGAAACATTTCATAAGAGTTGTTTTCTAAAGGAATTTGTTTTAATATCCCTACAGGTACTTTCTCATCCCATAACTTCAGTGTCCTGAAATCTGAGGATTCCACCAAGATAATATGATAGGAACTTTCAGTGATTTGGAGCCATATCCTACTTAGACTAATGCAGGCCTTCCAGATTTCCTAAGAGCTTGATACAACAGCACTCATTGTAACAGGTACAGGCAATAATGCCATCTTTGCCTCAAGAAAGAGGTAAGCAGATTGATGTAATCACATTATTATAGATCATCATGAGAATTTTTTCTAAGAGCTAGAAGTTAATTGAGGACTCTTAAAGAACCAGAATTTATAGTTTTACTTTTTTTGGGGGGGGGTGTACATTTGTGTTCTCTGCTATGGAATTTTTGTTATTTTAGTGATATTTGATTGGCTTACATTTCTTTTAAAGTTATTCAGGGACCCTCTCCCCTGGATCTGAATACAGAATTACCTTACCAAAGCACAATGAAAAGGAAAGTCAGAAAAAAGAAAAAGAAGGGAACCATTACAGCAAATGTTGCTGGGACAAAGTTTGAAATTGGTAGGTCTCCTCATGAGATTTTCATCACTATTGGAAAGACTGGTTTGATGTTAAAAATAATGTTGAAATTCAGGGAGATATCGTTTGTGCAATTGATTTTTAAATGCCTTCTATAAAATGTTCTTTTTTTAATGAGCTATTTAACATGTTAATAAACAAAAAGAACATCAATGTAAACTGAAAACTTTAGCTATTCATGGGATGGTATTATATGTATGTGATTTTGATTAATACTTAGTTTTTAAATCAAGTATGAAGTAAACATTAAACAGATTAAAATGTTAGATGTAAAATTAAAATAGTACAAAACTTGAGACTTTTATCAAACAGTGACTTCAGGAATAGAGTATAACCACATTTCTGTGTTTTAAAAGAATTATTTTGATGATGCTGCTGTTCCTTATTAATGAAGTTCCAGTTTTTATGTATAAGCAGTATCTATGGTTTAGACAATAGATAAGAAGAATAATTCTTTAAGTTAAGATGCACTTGTCCAGCATTGCAGAACTTTAAAAAAATATTTTACTTATTAATTTGACAGAGAAAAACACATCTAGAGAGGGAACACAAGCAGGGGGAGTGAGAGAGGGAGAAGCAGGCTTCCCTCTGAGCAGGGAGCCCGATGTGGGGCTCGATTCCGGGTCTCCGGATCATGACCTGAGCAGGAGGCAGATGCTTAAACAACTGAGCCACCCAGGCACACCTAGCATTGCAGAACTCTTAACAAATACCAGAAGTACTCAACTGATCTTCCTCTTAGCCATTTGCATTGAGAGAGTTAAGGAAAAACATAATATGTTAATTATTCTTACTCTTAATCATCTTTGAGAGTCTCATTTTCATTTTTAGTAATTCATCAAAGTTCTTGAGTGATCAGTAGGAATACTTCATTGGAGCTGAGATGCCCTGATACTCTTTTCCAACAAGTGGTCCTCAGAGGCAGGGACTTGAAGCAAGTTAACATGGGAAGGTGAGATGTGAAAGATTCAGGGTTTATTTGCAGCATGTTTTCTAGAAACAAGAGTAAAGGGACCATTGTTAAAGTGATTGATGGGTGGTGTTATCCTCTTGTTTACTTTTAAGGTTTTCATAGGGTTCATAAGGAACCGTGATCTACAGGAGAGTGTTTCGGTTTAGTTCCCTCTCACTTTCCCAGGAAGTTTTCCCAGGGCTGAAGTTGCCTTAGCAGTCTTTATACTGATTCCTACCTCCTGGCTGAGCCTGCACAGTGGTGTTAAACAGAATTCCTGGCTCAATCCTTGGATCAGGGACTGTTGGGAGAATACAGAGCTAAGCATAGGGAAGGGAAAGAGGGAATTGGCCATGTGTCAAGGACAAAGTGCTACCCTGCTTTTCACTTATTTAAGCAAGTAATATGCAATAACTTACTTCTTATAATTTAATTACTGCTCTCTTGGCAGTTTGAATTATGTAATGGAAATACATTTATTAAGCCATAACCAGCACACCTGTGTTTTTGGCCTGGCGTTGTCTATTTCCTCATGTAGAATACTTTGCTGTAGTTTTAATAGTAATATTTTTTAAAACCATTGACCAAACATTCCACATGTGCTACCTCATTTAATCTTCCAAATAGCTCTGTAGAATAGGCTACATTCCTTCCTTCCTCCCCTTTCCCTGCCTTTTCTCACTCTAATAGTGAGGTGAATTTGAAGTGACTAATAGCCATAAGAAAATAAACGTGGAAAAATAAAGACAGTAAAATAAGATTAATCTTGTGGCTGGTAAGAATACAAAATACATACCATGAGACCCTCTATAGTTAGAGATGGACATGGATTTGACTCAGAGATTCCTAGAAACCAAGGCAAATATTAAAACATAATGAGTCATAGAATGCACAGTACACAGAAGATAAAATCATACTGGTTATTCAAAGGACATATGACTTCTGTATTGCTGAGTCTTGAGAGAAATTTCTCTTAGAGTTTCTTATGAAGACATGTGGAATAATGAAGTGCATTCTCTCAGTAGTTCTATAATTATTACATTATGAAATTCTACATTATTTTTAATGCATCCTTTATAACAACTTCAACTTTGAAGAAACAAGTCCAGTGAGAGTTAGCAACTTACCCAAGTTCACACAGATAGCGAAAGTGGAACTTGAACATGAATTCATTAATTTCCAAATTCTGTTTTCTTTTTACTATATCATCTTGCCTAAGTACAGTGTGAATTGAAATTTAAAATGAGAAACACAAATATATATATCTTCTGTATCTAAAATTCAGATGATTGCATGGATTCCTATTTTTGAAACTCCTGAACAGCCTCTGAAAGCTCTATGGGTCAAGGGAGAAGATTGTAGGACAAATTATGAGGAATGTATTTTTAGTAATTTTTATTAAATGGGGACAAGAAAGATTGGAGAGGGGAGTGTGCAATATATAAAGCGAAATGTGAGGAAATGGTTCATATGGTTACCTCTCTTTTACCAATAGGGCTATTGGTTTGGTAGAAATTCAGTGTGGAGACAATTATTTTACCCTCTTTTTAAAAAGAGAGCTCCTAAAATATCAGCATTTCAAGATGTGAATTTAGGCTTTAGCTATCAACAACTTTCTATTTGGAACTGATGGATTAAAGGAATTTCTTTTCCCTGCAGTGGAGGATGAAATCCTTAAAAGATTCCAATTGATTTCTAAAATTTCAGTTCAAATAAAAATTTGATTAAATGGCTTACCTGAGAAAAGTGACATTTTAATACCCGGCATTGAATTTTTCTTTGAAGTTCAACTTTGTCAATTTTCCAGGCTTTGAATTTCTTAATAAAAGAGATTTATATATGACTGATCTTACAGATTTGGTTTTGTGAATTTTCCACAATTGTTATGTAACGTGAATGTTCCCAGCCTCACTGGTTCCTGTGTGCATTCATAACCACATTTTAGTAGCTCATTATACTCCCTTCCTCTGTAACTGCCACCAGTTCCATCTCTCTTTGAGGTCTTCTCAGTTATCTCTGAGCAGCCCCAGACAATGTCTCTCCTGTACTCAGGAACAGGTTTGCTTGCAAGCTACTATTCTGGCCTCATTATTTTTTTCTGCTTACGGGTGAGTTAAAGCAGTCCCCTGGCTGGGCTGCGGTGGCCCTTGCCCTCCCTGGGAACCCTCAGGTCACCAAAACTGCGTGGTGGTCTGGGGAAGACAAGACAAAGGCCGTCCCCCCAACTCTTGCTTTGTCCATTGTCACCTGGACCTTCAGAACAGCCCTAGGTTTTCCTGAGCTTCTTATGGAAAATGGCAACTTCAGCTCAGCATTCCTCCACCGCCGCAGCATCATCCACCTCCAATCACTGTTCTCTTCTTTTATGTCTATATTCTAGGAACCAGTGCATAAAAAATCCTTTGTTTCTCCTCAGCCAAAAAAGCAATCAAGAGTCTCTAGAACTTGAGACTGACAAGTGTCTGCTCATTAGTTTTATACTTGAGCCAAATAAATTCAGACAATTGATCCCCTTTTATCATTTCTCCCCATACATAGGGTATACAGTAAAAGAAAACATTAAAAATAAAACACTGAAGGGCTTCTATATAGTTACATATTTCTGTTAAGACTCAGAAATCAGGGGTGCCTGAGTGGCTCAGTTGGTTAAGCGACTGCCTTCGGCTCAGGTCATGATCCTGGAGACCGAGGATCGAGCCCCACATCAGGCTCCCTGCTCGGCGGGAAGCCTGCTTCTCCCTCTCTCACTCCCCCTCCTTGTGTTCCCTCTCTCGCTGTGTTTCTCTCTGTCAAATAAATAAATAAAATCTTTAAAAAAAAAAAAGTCTTCTTTAAAAAAAAAAGACTCAGAAATCTGTTGGAACCCAAAATTTATCCTAAATATCTTGTTTATCTTAATTCTAAATTTGAAATTCACTGGAAGAAAAATGTTCATATGTTAATTGTGATATCTAAATCAGAGAGGAGCGTATAAATAATTTGTACTGAAAAACAGGCTTTCCTTTGAGCATAAATTCTTTCAGTAGGATTAAAGGGTAAGGAGCAGATAGAAGGGCCAGTTTCCAGATCTCTACGGTGTTCTGCTTCATTATTTCATATCCTGAGTCAACACAGCTGACTTGGTTTTAACTGCTAAAAATAATTTGAACT
The DNA here is from genome assembly GCA_004023965.1 of Spilogale gracilis. Classification (NCBI taxonomy): domain Eukaryota; kingdom Metazoa; phylum Chordata; class Mammalia; order Carnivora; family Mephitidae; genus Spilogale; species Spilogale gracilis. Next base: position 7,368 of record PITA01000143.1, on the reverse strand, counting down.
GGAGAGGTGGAAAGTATAGGATAGGTCTAATGATCAGGAACTATTTTTACCTTTTCCCTTTTAGCCCAAGGTCACACACAAAAAAGCCATGAAGTACATTTTCCTGAGTAGAGGTGTTGTCTCAGCTGTGTGTATGTTTTCACTGTGCCATGAATAATCACTGAACTTTTTAGCAGTATTGTGTACCTGCTAAATCTCAGAGGGTTGCAACCTAAAAACAGTTCTTAGTTACTGTGAGTATAATTTGGCCTAGGTAAATTGTTGTAGCTAAAAATAAGGGAATGCCATAACTAGTGGATGTTTTGCAAATGAAATACTGTGAGATAAAATTTACACATATCAAAAGTGTTTCCACAATGAATATATTTCAGTGGTATTTTAATTTTCATTTACTTAATCATTTACTTGCAGTTCGTTTAGTAATAGATGAAATGGGATTTATGAAAACTCCAGATGAGGATGAAACAAGTAACCTTATATGGTGTGATTCTGCGGTTCAGCAGGAGAAGATTGCAGAGCTGCAAAATTACCAGGTGGGGGTTAATCATGACCAGTTATTGGTTTTAGGAGACTTCTATGCATTCCATTATAGTTGTATTTAGGCAAGGTTCTTAATGTGTGGACATACTCAATTTCAGTTCTAACTTACCTAAATAGCCCATTTTGTTGCTGTTCAGTTGTACTGACTCTTCACATAACAACCTGAATTCCTTCCAACCTAACTTTCAGTCTCTTTCCATCATTAAGGAAGAATTAATAGGAGAATATGCTTCCTACACGGGCGCTTTGCATTACGCTTTAAGACAAGTGACGTGGAATAGATTGCACAGAGAGATCAGGAAGTGGAAATACTTTGTAATGTCTGCTATGTGTAATCTGGCTTCATTCTTTTATTTGTAGAATGTCAAACAAACATGTTAAAAAATAGATATCAAACTAAAAATCCAAATACACAGAATTTTAAACAATCCATATTTTGTATAGTTTGTCAGTACAGAGTGTAATACAAAATTGGCTATAGGAAAATAACAAGACCATTCTCCCCAATATTTCTACAATGCTTATCTGTATATGGATATAGTGAATTTAGAATGCTAGAAATAATTTGGACATTGAATTACCAGTTATTCAACACAGATAATTGTGACTTTAATCTGTGTAAACAGTGTTTTCTGATTTCTTTAAAAAAATTGCACTTTTATTCTTTGCTTATTGTAGTTTCTTTAATTCTGTAAAGTCATTATAGGTCCTTTAATTTGAAATGTTTTACATTAATAGTCAGTTTTTTAAAAACATTAAACTCAGAGGATGGATGTAAGCCTATTGTAGTATAAATGAATATATTCATTAAGTCCATGAGAATATTAATGTTTACCTTTTTATTTTCCAGAGGATCAACCATTTTCCAGGAATGGGGGAGATCTGTAGAAAGGATTTCTTAGCAAGAAATATGACCAAGTAATCTTCATTTTTTTATAATAGAGAAGACGTTTTCAAAGATTGTTTTGAATAATATAGTGTATCTTTCACAAGGTTACATTGATTTGAAGTGATATTTTGATGGAAGAGATAGACTTTTAGAGCTAGCATCTCTTCTAAGGCCTGTAGTTTCCTGACTCTTCCTTTATTTTGCAGAGGAGGTAACTGAGAATCAGAGAAATGAATATCTTGTACAAGTAAAACAAATAGTTAATTGCAGAGCTGGAGCAGAATCCTGGTTTCCAGAACTTCAGGCTCTTTTTACTGCTGTTTAGCAACATAATACACTGTGTGTGTATGTGTGTGTTCATATCCTGGTTATTGAACATCTGTTTGTTATCGAGGATCTAATGGGTGCCAGACACTATAGCAGGTGCATTTGTGCACACACACACCAGACACACACACACACAGACACCAGACACACACACACACAGACACATGTTTATGTCCCTACCCAGGTCTCAGAGATAAATATATGTAACTATCTGCTGTTATGGGAAAAACTGTTCACAGCTTCTCAAGCATTATACTATGAACGCAGAATTTTTATGCAGTTTATTTCTATCGATTAGGTGAGAAAATTTTTAAAAAAGAAAACTCAAACAGAGAAAGATTAGGAAACTTGGTGTATAATTAAATATTTACATGCATCATGTGAATACACCCACTCACCCAACAAATATTTTTTGTGTGTTTGTTATAGACTAGAGATTGCTGACAAGTAAGTAAGATGAATAAGGCCTAGTCCCTGCCTAGAACTCAAATTTTAGTAAGGGAGAAAGAGTCGGTGTATGTCAGTGACAAAGATGATGACAGAGGTCATTTCTAGGAGGGCTTGGATGGTTTTTTGGAGAATTCAGATGCAAAATGGATATTGAAAAGTGTATAAGGAGTTCACCCTTTGGGAAGAAGGCAAGGAGATTGTAGGCAAAGACAACAGTGGGAGAAAATATATGGAAACTTAAGCCAACATAATATGTTTGGGGGGAACTTCTGAGCAGTTTCTGTGGTTTTATAGGGTGTTAGGAGGCTCAGTTTGAGATGCTGTTGCAGGTAAATGCAAAGGGCGGGTTGTCTACACCATGTCACTGTATTTTATTCAATCATTTAATCATTGATTCTTTAATCTCTTTAACTACCCAGCAAATATTTCTGTGTATCCTGAGAGAAATGAGAACTTTTTTAATGGGTTCAAGCAGAGAAATGATATGTTTTTCCATACTCTTGGTGGGCCTGTAGATAACGGATTCAAAGAGGGGAGAAAGGAGGGAGGACGCCCTGAAGGTGATGGTCATCTGATAAACCAAAGAAGAGTGGGAATCGGGAAGAGAAAATACATCTGGAAAATAGGGAAGAGATAGAATTGACAGGCCTGGAAAGCTGCTGTGATATGAGACTCAAAGGGGAGGAGGAGAGCAGTGACCAAGATGACTGCTAGGTTTCAGGCTTAGGAGATCATGTAAGTGGGGCCCTTTAGTAACACAGGGATTACAGACAGAACAGACTTCAGAGGAAAGGGAATTCCCTCTGTAAATTTTTGGACATGCGTTTCATTGAAGTCATTTACTTTCATCTAATGTATTTATTAAATATCTAGTATATGCTGGGCAGTGTGCTGGCCTTTGGGCACATGAGGTAATAAAATCAGACTCGTAGCCTTTCTTAGCCTCAGCCTAACTTGGGGCTGCAGCTGTGATAAGGGCAATGAGGTAGTTACACAGTTGTCAGTCAGTGCATAGTGAAGGACTTCTGTGGAAGCTTAAATATCAATGCTGAGTAGGGGTTTGTTGGTGAAAATGGTAGAGAACAGTTTTCTGGGCAGGAAGAATTGTATGGTCTGAGGTCATATGGTGGGAGAAAGCAAGAATAGTCAGGATGCTGAAATAAAGCCAAGTGTAGCTGGAGCACAGAGACCTTGATGGGAATGGGAAAGATGAGCTGAAGGGTCATGGTTAACATTATAGTCCTTATCCTCAATTCCACAGGAGAGGAGGGGTGGGGATGAAGCTGGTAAAATGACCAGATTTGCACTTCGAAAAGATCATTCTACCTGCTTTGTAGAGAATAGAAATCTGTTTAGTTGGGAGAGGCAAGCAGGTTAACTGTAGACCCGTTAGTAGCTATTACAAATAGGCGACTTCTCATTTTTATAGGATCCTTGGAATTTTCCTTAAGGAAAAAAGAATCTTCTACTAGATGAAAGTTATGACCTATTTATATAAAAATAGAATTAATTAAATTACATGCTTAATATCATTTAGTAAATCCATGACAGCTACGAGCAGAAAATTATTCCATATTTCCAACTTCCTAAGAAGGACTGCATATCTGTTTTGAAGCTATACATTTTTACATCAAATGAGTTGTGCTAGATTGCTTAATAGAATAAAGTAGTTCTTTTGAATATATGTGTGCTTGGATTTTTTTCCAAATATATATGTGAAGGAATGGTATCATAAATACTCTATGTGGTTAGTTTAAAATACATTATTTTAATTAAAACTTTAAATGGGTCTAATTTCATATCATTCCTAAAAATATAATAAATACATTTAAAGGTATTGGACACAAAAGCAAGGACATCAGCACTGTTACTGTGTTTCCTTTAGCTTTGTGTATATGTGTGTATGAGTGTTTTCCAAACCAGTCGGTCTTAGCCTATTTTGCATTGAGATCATTTAGCTTACCAGCTTATTCTGAATTTGACAGAGTTGGTAATTATTTCCCTTATCATAGGTGGACTCATAACTTTCTTATGGGGTTTTCTTGAAAGAGAAAGAGCACTTGAAAGAGCACTTGAACTATGATAACCACAGGAACCTACAGCTGTGGGGGCCGTGTGGCTTAAATATGCCACACCCATGTTTTAGAATGTAGGCCTACCTCTGTGCAGCCCATGTACTGTGGTTCCATTTTAGATTTTACCAGTCTCATCTGGGGACAATATCTCCTTATCTATAAAAGACTTGCATACATTTATTAAAAGGACTTTAAAAAAATTAGATTTTCTTTAGTAGATAATATTTTAAAATATTTCTTCTAATTTCTTCATTTTTGTTGGGGATCAGTATATACAAAATGATTAATATTTGGGATTAATCAAAAGTAAACATTTTATACCTAGTTTTATCCTAGACTTATACGTAGTTTTATACCTAGACTTGCATACATTTATTAAAGAGACTTTTAAAAAAAATCAGATTTTCTTTAGTAGATAATATTTTAAAATATTTCTTCTAATTTCTTCATTTTTAGTGGGGATCAGTATGTACAAAATGATTAATATTTGGGATTAATTAAAAGTAAACATTTTATACCTAGTTTTATCCTTAAGTTATGTATCAAATAGGCAGCCTGATTAGTAGCAAATGTAAAAACATCAGGACATACATTGTAGCCATAAAACCACATGTATAGGCATATGTTGTTCTTGTTAAAACAAAACAAAACAAAACAAAATTTCTAGTATACTTAGAGGTTCACATGGTTTTCTCAGAAAAGTAGTTAAACTTCAAAAACAGTGTAGTAAAGGATGATCAAAACGGGTGCCTCAGAAGACTCAAAATTATCTTTAAAGACGTGACACAAATGGCACCTGGCGGGGAACTATTTCCTGCTACCCATCCTCTCATCCCAGGGGCAGAGTTAATGACTATTTCCAAGTTACCTTGCCATGTATGTCTTTATTGCACTCACTACATTGTACTTATAGCCTATCCGTAAATTCCTTAGGGTAGAGACTATGTTAATTTATCTTAATATCCCTAGTGCCTAGCATGTAGTATATACTCAAATGATCTATCAATATATGAATTGGTACATAGGACAAAAAAATCTTGTCTGTTTCTTTCACTGATGTATCCCTAGTGTTCAGAATAATGCCTAGTACATCGTAGGTGTTTTATATACATTTGTTGAATGAATCAGTAAACGAAGAAATGGTGGGAATTTAAATCCTTGTAGTAAATATCAGTAGCACAGAGAAAGAAAATTTAGGAAAGTTTGAATAGAAATTACTTTTCATATTATCTCTAATTTATAGAATGATCAAGTCCCGGCCTCTGGATTATACCTTTGTTCCTCGAACATGGATCTTCCCTGCTGAATATACGCAATTCCAGAACTACATGAAAGAATTGAAGAAAAAAAGAAAGCAGAAAACCTTTATAGTAAAACCAGCTAATGGTGCAATGGGTCATGGGTAGGTATTTTTCACAAAGAGCATGTTAAAGTTTAAAGGAAATTGGGGGAAAAGAGAAAATGTGAGCATCCGCTCACGGTTGAATATGAAAAAAAATAATAAAATGAGTCTCCATTGCTTTTTTGGAACTAAATATTTATTAAACCATTTTATCCTGTCCCACAGGCTTCAGTTATTTAATTTAAAGATTAAAACAGTTGAAAGACTTTAATAGGAGACCACAAAATAGAGAAAAAAAGTTGTTTTCTAATTTTTTTCTTAAACATAAAATTTATATTTATAATAATTTTAGAGTAAGCTTGGGTAAAATTCAGTTGATACAGTAGAGCTAAATTGACTTGGAGAAAAAAGTGGTAAGGTAGTTACTCTTTCAATAGCTAGAAATTTAAAGCAACATAAGTATATCCTCTTTACTTTACCAGTAAGTCTTTTTCTTTATCGAGCCATGGTGATTGAATTGAGAATGAGTAAAACACATTTTAAGCTAAGGTACCACAAACTAGACAACATGTTAGCTGAACATAGATTACACAACTTAATATTCCTGTGTCCTTTTGCTCTCTAATGTTTGTTTTCTGCAGTGTACTTTTTCAGAGAAAATGTGGCTGAGGCAGCTTTTATTTTTTTATTGTTAAAGATCTTATTTATTTGTTAGAGAGAGTGAGTGAGCACAGGGGGAGTGGCAGACAGTGGGAGAAGCAGGCTCTCCGCTGAGCAAGGGCCTGATGCTAGACTCGATCCCAGGACCCCAGGATCATGACCTGAGCTGAACACAGACACTTAACTGAGCCACCCAGATGTCCCTAGGCTACTTTTAGTAAAACACATATGTTATTTTAATCTTTGGATTTATCATTTTAGCATTATATGTTGTCCTTGTCTCTTGTAACAATTTTTCTCTTAAAGTCTATTTTGTGTAATACTAGTATACCACTCCAGCTCTCTTCTGGTTACTTTCGGCATGGAATATCATTTCCATTTGTTCACTTTTAAGTTATTTGTATTTTTTAATCTAAAGTGAATCTCTTGTGGACAGTGTGTGATTGGACCATGGTTTTTTTGTTTTGTTTTGGTTTGTTTTGTTTTTTGGACCATGGGTTTTTAATATATTCTGCTAATGCTTGTCTTAGTTGGAGAGTTAATCCCTTTGTAATTATTGATGAGGAAAGATTGACTTCAGCCATTTTGCTATTTGTTGTCTATGTTTTAATATAGTTTTTATTCCTCAATTCCTCCTTTTCTGCACTCTTGTATATTAAATAGATATTTTCTTGTGTGCCATTTTAATTTTCTGGTCATTTCTTTTACTATATATTTGTGAGTTTTTTAAAAAATTTATCATTTTTATTATTTTTTTCAGGAATAGAATTTATTGACTCATCACTTACGTACAACACCCAGTGCTCTTCGTAACAAGTGTGCTGTCCTTAATACCCATCAACCATTTAGCTCATTCCCCACCCACCTCCCTTCATCAACCCTCAGTCTGAACTCTATTTTTAAGAGTCTCTTATGGTTTGCTTCCCCCTCTCTGCTTTCTTTTATCCCTCTTCCCACAGGTTCATCTGTTTTGTTTCCTAAATTCCCCATATGAGTGAAATCATATGGTATTTGTCTATTCCTGACTGCTTTATTTCGCTTACACTCTAGCTCCATTCATATTGCTACAAATGGCAAGACTTCAT